>CAKAOI010052578.1:82303-93194 GCA_916701655.1 Sebastiscus albofasciatus
CCCATCCCCCTCGTCTCTCTTTTTCTCATATTTTTCTGTCACCTCATTTGCCCTATCCTCTTTTTCCACCTCCCTGTTTTCTCTCTAAACCCCTTCATCTCTATCTATCTTGTGGGAGGGGTAATGATTTTAACTAAATGAGAGTCTTGCACTTCCCCGCCCCACTAGATTAGCGGATCAATGGAACAGCGTTTGTGTGTTCATCACGGGGGAGATGTGTGTGTGTGTGTGTGTGTGTGTGTTTGTTCACAGACTGTATAGTCATCATAAATACCCAATACACCCCAGGTGACTCTGCATTGCACAGAGGACAAAGCCCTGCTGATGAGAAACGACAAGAAAAGAAAAAAAAAAAAAGAAAAAATGACGAGAGAGATTTTCCAGAAACGGCAGGGGAGCAGAGAGCTATGGATTTTTACTGAATAATCGGTAGGAATTCTCCACAAGGTCTCGACATGACAAATGTGTGTCAAACGCGCCATCAATGGCGGAGTGGGAAGAATGCCTCTGCCGCTCCGTTGAAAAGCCTTTCCCCCCTCGGCTTGATGTGAATTCAATTGGAGTTGAATTGATTATCTCCTATTTGTGATCAATCCTAAGTGGGTTTGCATCTACTGGCTCGGTGCTTCCTCTGTGTGACGGAGCCTCGATCTGCTCCTCTAAACCGGTTTTCTCCTCCATTTATTCTGTTTGCACACTTTCTCCATCCCTCTCTCTCTTTCTCCATGTGTTGATTTCGTTGTGTTTGATCTGATGGACACATTTGAAAGGCGGAGAAATAATAATACAATTTTGGTGATTTTGATTTTGATTCATTTATACAATAAATAAGGTACACTAGAATTGAACTCGGAGAGCGCAGACCTCCGCCAACGCGTGACTTTAAAAACAGATCACATAACACGGTGTGTTTCTGCGTAACGTATCGGCAGACGCCTCTCTCATTCCACAGCCTTGTTGTGTCTGTATAACGTTACACTACGTTGTCTGTCATCCCGTCATCTACCGTTTTTTTCTTTGTCATTGCGGACGGCCAGCAGCTTCCGCACACTCATCCACACACGTATCTCTCTGCTCTCAGAAGGAGGAGGGGTCAGGCGTCATCAACACATCATCAGTTACACTGCGCATGTGTTATACCCAGTGGTTTTAATGCTCAGGCTGATCGGAATCCTTCGGATCGCCACCAAAATCTAATGGATTGTTCATTGTGCCACACCCCACCCCTCCAAGAAAATTCAAATCCATTGCAGACTTTTGGAGTAATCCCGCTAACGGACAAACAAACAAACAAACAAACCAACGCCGGTGAAAACAGAACCTCCTTCCTAGGCCTACGGCCTTGACGGAGGTCATAAGCAAACTGAATGTCACCTACAAGCAAAACAAAATAGATGGCGTAATAAAAGTAAGAGAGCTACATGAATTAGATGAGGTGACTTAAAGCAGCAGTGGGTAGAAATGGAGCAATATGATTAAAAGTTATTTTTATTAAAAGTTCACTATATCCCGACGGTAGTGCGAGAGACAGATAATCGGAAAAAAACAAATCAAGTGCTTCCTGTGTCCTCCGGCGCTCCCAACGACATCTGCGCTGCTCACCGACTACTAACAGCTAACGTTACTAACTCTCCTCCTGCTGATTTCAACACAGGTTTGTTGTTTACAGTGCAGCATTATCAGAGAAGAAATAGGGTGCGCCCCCTCAGGTTTAGTGCTGGTAACCAGGTTACCATGCTGTTGAGTGCTTTCCGCCGTGGCTTCGGTCCCAAACAAACTGAAGCATGATGCAACGGGTGTATGCGTCACTGTGGGAAAGCATCAATACAAAGGAATCGATAGTGCCGGAGGACATGCCAAGGAAACGGACAACTCAGAACCCGTTCTTAACCGGAATCAGTTCTGTATTCCCATCACTAGCTTTTTCCCTTTCTGCTGAAGTGGCGTGTGGCCTGTCGATTTCACAAGCCACTGACAACAGACCGGAGGAAAACAACCAATCAGAGCCGATCTGGAGTTTACCGTCTATGAGAGCTGGCTGTCAATCACTCACGGACTTCAACCAAACGGTGAAACTAGGCAACGCTGATCAAATATGAATCAATGTTCTGTTACTGTAATGCCTATTTCTCTCCTCAGATGTTTCCAGAATCATCTTATAGTGTACTGTTTAGCTGTAAAATGAGAAAGTTTGTGACCATGATGAGATCAGTTGAGGAAATACCAAGCACCGCCCACCAGCCGGAGCACAGCCAATAGGAACGCTCTCTCTCTCTCTCTCTCTGAAATGACCTGTGATTGGTCAAAGTCTCCCGTCATGGGCTACATTTTCTAAAGCCTGAAAACAGAGCCATGAGGAGGAGCAGAAGTCTAGTTTTCTCTCAGAACACTTGAATTACAACATGCTGAAAGGTTATTATGGAGTTTTATGCCCAATGATGCCAAAAACGTGTTGCCTACTGCAGCTTTAACGTGGTGTCCAGATGTACATTTTTTAAATGCAACTAATATATCATTTGATACAGCCAGTCGGTGCTGTTTAGCTTCACCACTATTTAATATATATCTAGATATCAAGCGGCCTCATGGAGCAATGAAACCTGAGAATATCTGACTCACACACACGTTCATGCACGCTGTGTGCAGATTTGTGTTCAGTGTGTGGACGGCCTATCAAAGCACGGTGGTTTCCTCCTGTTAGTGTGACAGCTCTTAAGCCCCTCACATGAAAGACTGACGGGGAAGTTTTATTACACCTTTTCTCAAAGCAAGTGTGTGAATGTGTGTGTGTGTGTGTGTGTGTGTGTGTGTGTGTGTGTGTGTGTGTGTGTGTGTGTATGTGTGTGTGTGTTACCGTGTTCTCAGCTGGGAAAGGTGTAGACAACGGTCAGGCTGAAGAGTTGCCAGATTATCAGAACAAAACGTGGCTTCAACAACAACAACACAGCCCTCCTCGATGCTTTCATCTGTTGCTCTTTTATGAAACGTGTAGCTGTCAGAGCAAACACGAGGGATTAATCCTTAAACGCACGCATGCACGCACGCACGCACACACACACACATTTGAATATTTCTGGATTAAAGCTTCTGAGAGAGTACAGTACATTTTATTCTGATGCAACAATGTCATGCATGCATGACATTTGAGAGTTTTATAATGTAGGTGGGCCGCTTCACCTGAAGTAAAGAGCACTAACATTAAAAATTACTACTCATTTTTTACTCATCTCCAACCGCTTATCCGGGATCGGGTCGCGGGGGGAAACAGCTCCAGCAGGTGACCCCAAACTTCCCTTTCCCGGGCCACATTAACCAGCTCTGACTGGGGGATCCCAAGGCGTTCCCAGGTCAGTGTGGAGATATAATCTCTTCACCTAGTCCTGGGTCTTCCCCGAGGTCTCCTCCCAGCTGGCCGTGCCTGGAACACCTCCATAGGGAGGCACCCAGGAGGCATCCTTGCTAGATGCCCGAACCACCTCAGCTGGCTCCTTTTGACGCAAAGGAGCAGCGGCTCTATTCCGAGTCCCTCACGGATGACTGAGCTTCTCACCCTATCTCTAAGGGAGACACTAGCCACCCTCCTGAGAAAACCTATTTCAGCTGCTTGTACCTGCGATCTCGTTCTTTCAGTCATGACCCAGCCCTCATGGGCATAGGTGAGAGTAGGAACGAAGATTGACCGGTAGATCGAGAGCTTTGCCTTCCGGCTCAGCTCTCTTTTCGTCACAACGGTGCGGTAAAGCGAATGCAATACCGCCCCCCCGCTGCTCCAGTTTTCCGGCCAATCTCACGTTCCTTTGTCCCCTCACTCGCGATCAAGACAATGAGGTACTTGAACTCCTTCACTTGGGGTAAGGACTCATTCCCTACCCGGAGGAGGCAATCCATCGGTTTTACCGATGAAATTAAATGGCCATTATGAAAGGCAAACTCTATGTAGAAAGAAAGGGCTGACAGCAGCAGCAGAAACTCAGCTGGTCTGAACACCCGATGTGTGAATTATGCAGTCGCCACGCGCTCCTGACGTGCCCAGTCTGTCCCAGGCGTTATTTTGTGGTTGTGTCACCTCTGCCTCGCCGATGACTTCTCTTTAAACACAGAGAGAGACCTCGACAAAGAACCAGAGAGAGATAGAGAAGTGCTGTGATGACAGTATCCATACCTGAGGCGTTACGACATGCGGAGGTGACAGACAATATGTGGAAAAGCATGTGTGTGTGTTTGTGTGCAGAATAGATGTCAGCAGAGCAAAGGAATGCTCGTCTTATACGCGCCTCATGAACGAATACAGACAGTAACTATGGCAATAGAGACATATGAGCACTGTACAACCATGCAAACGCACACAAAACCACACACGCGTTGTTATCAGAAGATCAGGATATGAGTGATCACTGCCTTTCTAAGCCAGGGAGTTTCCTTTCCTGGCTGCGGCTCTATTAAATCAGTGTGTGTGAGTGTGTACTCCTCACCACTTCCAAGCAGCTTTGACCCTCCAGGAGATAAACCACCTCGTCACCTCAGCTCGTTCTTAGACATACACACTCACAAGTGCAGGTAACCACATGCACTCACACACACTCACTCTGTTTCTCTTCAGCCCCATTCAGTAATTCTGTCGCTTGTCATATCACAATACAGAGCTGCAAGTGACACCACGAGTCGCATGCTTCAACACTACGACTTACTGTATGAGGGCTAAAGCCTCTGACCTGCCGACAGGGCGCAGCATCTCATGCACGACTGAAAATAGAATAACAGTTAAAGCAGCAGTGGGTAGAAATGGAGCAGATATGATTTTAAAAAGTTATAAAACGGTCACGATATCCTGACAGTAGTGCATGAGACAGAAAAAAATCATGTGCCTCTGTGTCCTCCGGTGCTCCTAACGGCATCTGCAAGATTTCACAGACTGGAGGAAAACAACCAATCAGAGCCGAGCTGGAGTCTGCCGTCCAGCTGCCGTCTATGAGAGCCATGAGTCAATCACTAGCGAACTCCGACCAAATGGTCAAACTAGGCAGCGCTGATCAAATATGAATCAATATTCTGTTACTGTAATGCCTATTTCTCTCCTCAAATGTTTTCAGAAACGTCTTGTAGTGTACTGTTTAGCTGTAAAATGACAAAGTTTTTAGCCCAGCAGCCATGTCGAGATTTGCCCAATGATGCCAAAAACATTCTGCCTACTGAAGCTTTAAGACTGGACATGACATTTGAACTGAGAGACTTGGGATGTAGCAGACTTAAAAGCAGTTCTGAGTTTGGACTAAAACTGAGACTTAAAGCTTCAGTAGGCAACACGTTTTTGGCATCATTGGGCAAAAATTCCATCATAACTTTTCAGCATGTTGTAATTCAAGTGTTCTGAGAGAAAACTAGACTTCTGCTCCTCCTCATGGCTCTGTTTTCAGGTTTTAAAAAATCTAGGCTGTGATGGGAGACTTTGACCAATCACAGGTAATTTCAGAGAGAGCGTTCCTATTGGCTGTGCTCCGGCTGGTGGGCGGTGCTTGGTATTTCCTCAATTTGTTCTCAACATGGCTGCCGGGTCACAAACTTTCTAATTTTACAGTTAAACAGTACGCTACGAGATGTTTCTGAAAACATTTGAGGCGAGAAATAGACATTAAAGTAACAGAATATTGATTCATATTTGATCAGCGCTGCCTAGTTTGACCGTTTGGTTGGAGTTGGCGAGTGATTGACAGCTGCTCAGAGACGGCAGACTCTGATTGGTTGTTTTCCTCCGGTCTGTGAAATCTTGCAGATGTCGTTAGGAGCACCGGAGGACACAAAGGCACATGATTTTTTTTCTGTCTCATGCACTGCTGTCAGGATATAGTGACCGTTTATAAAAATATTTTTTTGAATCATATTTGCTCCATTTCTACCCGCTGCTGCTTTAACTGTTAAGATGCTGAGACAGAAAAGTTTCCTCTGCAACATGAAATATAAAGAGCAGAACAGCTTCAGCTACAAATCAGAAACCATGCAGCACAGCATCGGCCTCGTCTGTCTGCTTCAGTCTGGTTCTCTCCTCCAGAGAGGCTGAATCCAGGCCGATCCTGCCCAGCTGTGGTGCGTTGAGTCTGGACATGTCAAGACGCGTACAACCCCCCCCACCCCGCCTGAACATCCACGGAACTGGTGATTTATCTGTGTGGGACTTTCGTGTGCTTTAATCGCTGACAAGAAACACACACACACTCACACCGCATGCAGCCACATGCACAGACAGTGACAGGTGGGGTTTGCACATACAGTACACGTGTGTGTGTGTGTGTGTGTGTGTGTGTGAGAGAGAGGGGAGTTCAGTCACTGTGTGTACTTTGTGTCAGTGTGTCTTGTGCGTTTTTAAGAGTGTGTGCATGAGTGTGTACGTGTCCCTATATATTGATGCTTGAAGTCAGGTGGGCTGCACATCTAGGGTCCCCTTTGAAGGTGTGTTCATGTACACACACATGCAGTACAAATACACACACACACATGCAGTACAAATACACACACACACACACACACACTGACCAGCTGTTTCTCTCCTCCACTGCTCTTTGATGTCTCTACTTTTTCCATCCACAGTACTTGCATCTCTCTCGCTTTCTTTCTCTCTCTCTTAGTCAGGAAATGCCAAAATACTCTAGAGGGGGGCTTTCAGGGAAACATCCCTGGAAACTGTGGAAGTAGAATTATGTTAGCTTTTGCAAGTCAGAATGTTTTCCAGGTTGCATATTCAAATAAAATACATATAGTCAAAACATGACAAAGTGTTTTTTTTGTGTTGAATCTAAACGTCATACAAGAAACAGTGTGCTTTGATATTAATTTTGTCTCAGTGATAGCACGCACACACGCACGCACACATCTCTCTGTCTGTCTGTATGTCAGTCAGGTATGGTAATTACTGTTTGGATTCAGCCCTCTGCAGTAGGTATGTGTGTCTGCAGTAAAATGTACAGAACAATGCAGAAATCAACACGTCTTTTCTTTCATAGATGTCCCTGCTGTTGTTGTACGGGGACACACTGACGCTAAAACACGGATCAGTTTCATATTCTGTCGTACACAATCACACACACACGCACACACTTTTGTGTGCTTTTATGTTCACTCCTTCAATAAAGACTTTTTCATCTATTTCCAAACATTTCAAGATTGATGAGCATTTGAAGTATTTGCATAAGGCCACTAAAAGAGCCGACCCAGTGAAGGCTAAATCAGCATGAATCAGTTTTTCTCGTTCCATATCACTTTCATGAGGCAATTTTTGTATTTGACGAAACAACCCCAAACAGCAGCAAGAGATGAGTTATCAGGGATTCAATATTAGGAAAACGACGAGAAGATCGATACCACTCTAACGTCTGCATGGTAAATATGAAGCTACAACAAACACAAGGCTTTCATCCAGGAGACCGCTGTGTGTCCCGTGTGTTAACTTTCATTTTCACTTTACAATCAGCTGTTCATTCGTGTCTCGCGTTCACAAAGTCAAGTCACTGTACAAACGTAGGAGTTTTAAGCCC
Source organism: Sebastiscus albofasciatus (assembly GCA_916701655.1). Classification (NCBI taxonomy): domain Eukaryota; kingdom Metazoa; phylum Chordata; class Actinopteri; order Perciformes; family Sebastidae; genus Sebastiscus; species Sebastiscus albofasciatus. Next base: position 89,830 of record CAKAOI010052578.1, read on the forward strand.
AACCATGAGGTTTTTTCCTGAACCTAACTAAGTGGTTTTGTTGCTTAATCCTAAGCAAGTGTTTTTGTTTAATTCACAGCATTAAGCATGTGTTACTGCGACCGAAAAGTGATGCCAAAGTGTTGCCAAGGGGTCGTTAAGCACAAGTTTACAGCAACCGAAAAGTGATGCTGAGGGGTTGTTAAGCATGTGTTTACGTCGTGTTTAAGCATTGCTGATTTATTCTGGTTTCCACCTTTTTGTATGTTGAATAAATGAATACAGAAAATTCTGGACCAATAATAAACATGTCATTCACACCGGCTGCATGGGAAACGGTGCTGATGGTGGAGCCTCAGATCATCAATAAGCTCAGTTTTTAACCCAACATTTTCCCATGTTATAATCTTCTTCTAACCATCGTCGCTTCACCTTGGAGCCATTAGGACCTTCTAGTGTTACCTGGCCTGTCTGCGGCCCAGCGGAGCCCCAGAGCCCCGGCCTTTGTCCGGGCCCGGGCAGCAGGCGAATAGGATGCCCATGCGAGGGGCCTCTCAGCCCAGATCCACCTGATACCTGGCTCACACCCCCACAACAACACCCACCCAACCCTCCAAAGTCCCCACTGGACCCCTAAAGACCCCCAACTCCTCCTCCTCCTCTTGTGTGCCTGCCAGCTGGCTTCTTCCCTCGCAGACACACACCGAGAATGAAGGATGTTATTGTTGACAGTATTGGCAGCTCTGCCCCCCCACTGAGTGTATGTTATGTGTATGTTCCCTCTGTCTCTTCTTTTTGTCGGCTCTATGTGGGCTCTGCCCTGTTGTCTGAGCCTCATATCTGTGTGAACTCTGTGTTCACCTTTGAAGTTCTCTACCGTGCACCTCTGCCCCTCCCCGTCTCTCCTCCACCACTTTGATTCCCTTTCTTGTTACGAGGAGTTGGCTGATCCACAGACAATACCACTCAGTCTGTTCTATAAGCTACGTGTTACTGAGAAAATCAACATACATGGTTCAGGTGCAGAGGCCTGTACTACGAAGTGAGTTCAACGTACCCGGGGTATCTTCTCGTTATCTGGCTTACATGCACGAGCACCGCCGCATCGTAACTTCTTCACAGACACAGAGCGGAGAGAGGACCTCAACTCAACAACGCTACCTCATGACAAGTAACCGCGGCAGTGCTACTGCAGGGCTGAGTTTTCTCTTCCATTCTGCAGGAAAAGTGCGGCGGCAACGCTCTTTGAGTTCAGACTGGTGCACGCCAAGGGTAGAGAACGAGCAGGGAGGCAGGGAGGCATCTGATTGGTTCTTTCCAAGCGGACCGCAAGGCAGTGATTGGTAGACGTTTTTACAGGATTACAGCAGCTACAGATGACGGTTCTTTTCCGGTCCTTTTTCAGAGCTCATCAGTAATGGATCGCTGTCGGGGTGTAAAGACCATTTCAACCAATATAACAAATAGTGTAGACTGGAGAACATCGTCAACCCTGCCTCTAAATAACCCTAACAAACGAAATCTTGCTAAGCGGTCCGACGACGCTGGTTATCAACTCAGTAAATCAACCCAGCGTTTCTCTATCTGGCTCTGAGCAAGTTCACATGAACGGGGCAGTGTTTGCAGCATCTGACCAATCACAGACAAGGACAAGTCTACTGTCTTGCAGACAGACAAGCAGAACGGCACGTTTTACAAAGGAAGAGCGAACTATAATATTAGACAAATACGAAGAAGTTAAACACTTAATCCAGACTAAAAGTAACACAGTTGAAGGAAGGACAGCTGGCATAAGAAGAAATGCTGTTGAATTATCGATGTGCAAATGCGGAAATTAACAGACTTATTAATTTAACGAAATACTCAAAAGCGAGAGCAAATAAAAAATAAATATGAAAACATAATTCAACAACAAACATGATGCAAAACACCCACAGCATACATCCAGCTGTCCTTCCTGCATTTGTCAGTTTAAACTGTGTTGTTTTTAGCCTGGATTATGACTGTAACTTCTTCATATGTGTGTAATATTATCATTCGATCCGCGCACCGAGCTCTGATTGGTTAGTAGGCGATGCATCTATACGAGCTGATCTCTTATCTGGAACATAACCTGCTCCGGAGCAGGTGTTACCATGGAGATCTGCCCCGGTAAGAGGTGAACCACCTAGTAGGAGTGAAAACCCTGAAGGGTTAACCCAGAAGTTACCTCGCTATCCCCAAATCCTGTTTCGTAGTACAGGCCTCAGGCCTCAGATCTTGTGTGGTCTGTATTTGTCTATTTGTTCTTTATGTGAGTATAGATACTAAATACAGGAAACATTTGGGGTACATGTTTAAAAACTGCTCCAGATGGGTACAAACATGGACGGGTGGTTTGAAAACTGTCCCAGTAACTTTGTTTGCACTGGACTATTGGTGTGCTTTCTCCACAGACTGTCTATTGCTCGGACTTTTTACTGCATGTCACCAACGTGCTGAAGTAGCACCGGTACTTTGAAGGCCGGCAGGTGGATTAAATCCAGCCTCACATTTGCATGCTGATGATAGTTTGACTGGGCTGGCTGAAAGACAATCCAGTGAAACCTTTTCATTGCTTTTCTTTTTACTGCGCTCACAAACAGTCGTAACCATCACAGGAGTTACCCACAATGCATCTGTCTTTCATTGTATCTCCATCCTGTTTACTTTTTCAGAACAACCTTGTTGTGGTGCCTGAACACTGTGCAGTTTAGAGGTTATCCAGTGTGAATACAAGTTGTTGAAATTGAAAAGGATTGCACATTATCCACATACAGTAATATCAAGAACCATGTCATTCTTCTACTGATATTAAAAAATCAAAACCACCACTACTGTAGTTGACAAAACAATCTCACCATTCAGTAGCTGTTCTGGAGCTCTTGGATCAGATCACACGATCTTCTTAAGCAGATGGAGTTTTCCTGGTTATCATGGAATCATGTTTCATGTAAACTCATCCATGTTTGCTTCATAGAGAGCTGAAGTCCCGCCTCTTCCAGTGGACCACCATGGGACCTTATTTTGGAAAAAATATGAATGGTAGTCAATGGCAAGAGACAAATAATTTTTTGATGCCGTTTCAATTGCACCATGAATAAAAGATTGAAAGATAATTTTGCAAGTCAAGAAAGTCTCAGTTTATTGTAAAACTGTTGAAATATCAGACTGTGAAAATAGGTAATTAGAAAGACGACACACCCAAATGTGGCATAGTGACGTCTCTCTCTGAAGCTACGATGTCTGTGTGTTTCGTACTCCTACGACACTTTCACAGTATTTATATAGAACTTAAACCTGCTTTATTATATAAAAGCCATGAAAATGTCACTTTTTACAATATGGGACCTTTGACTGTTTGCTCT
>CAKAOI010052579.1:0-87138 GCA_916701655.1 Sebastiscus albofasciatus
AAAACAGAGTGTATGTTTACGGTTTACAGAGTTGATGCAGAATGTAAACACTGAGCTAACTAACAGCTATAAACAGCATTATTTACCTGAGAGAAACCGTCAGGAGAACCTGGAGTCTGGACCGCAGATGTTCATCATTTGTCGCCGATTTCAGATTCCTCCGGTAACGTGCGCTGGATGAAGTTTCTGGTTTATAAACTTTAAAGCGGTTTTAAAAACTTTTCTTAGCTGATCCCTCTCCCTTCAGAGCTACAGGTAGATCCCTCCCTCAGTGAGAGCTGAGTTGCTCCGGGAGGGGGGCGGGAAGAGAGTGACTCTGTATTGTTGAGGACGTTTGATTGACAGAAACGCTGACCAATCAGAGCAGAGTGGGAGGAGACAGGCTGTGAATCAGTGGTTTTCAGACAGAGGCTGAATTAGACTCTGAGGCAGGCAGACTCAGGCTGCAGTATGAGAAGAATAAAGGGTTTTTTGAACATTGCAGCATGTAAACATGTTCTAGTGCAACATTAAAATACATCTATGAACCTGGAAATGAGCATAATATGAGACCTTTAAGTAACCCTGAGACGCAAAAATGTCTCAGAATTTTCTATCCATAAGACATTTTGTGTTCAAATAGACAACAAACATACGAGCCTCAAGGGGCTATGGATTTTTAATCTTGTTTTATGTTTATTTCCCTCCCTGCTCTTCAACACAGGACTGCATGGAGCACCGGGAGAAAGAGGAGCAAGGGGACCGCCTGGACCTGCTATATTCTGTGGACGAGGTTATACATCTTCTAGATTTTAAAGAGCATATGCATATATTTTATAAAATTACCTTCACCAGCTGAGAAACTGCTGTTTATCATTTACTAAAATGCAGGATGCAGAAGTACTACAATTTGAGCAAATGTCTGTGTTTTCATTGTCCCGCACAAAGAAATCTCAGCATAGACTTACTCGTTGTTTGAGAGGTCTAGATAGAAACTCAAGGGAGGACACTTGTACACTGTCTGCATCCCAGTTCTGTAACAACACTACCTTTTTTGAAGGTCCTAGTGGTTAATTTTTGTGGAGGCTGTGTCCCGAGAGTACAGGTGAGCCTCCCACCCCATTTTATTGACTATGTCCTTCCTGGCCCTAGTGCTAAACTTTCTGTCCCTTCCACATATGGAAAGTGTGGGATCCAGTATTGTTTGACTTTGACCTGTACTATGGACTAAAATTCAGGATATCACGGCTTCGGCTGTGTTTATTTCGACCCATCTTTTTCTAATTGGCCTAATGTGCGGTATTGAAGTACCCCTTCAAAACAACAACACTTTTATAGAGCGGTGTAGAGATGATTGTAGACCAACCAGGAAGTTAGCATCGCCCTGGGTTCCCTCGACAAAAAGCCAACGGGATTTTTCCATTGGAATTTGGATTATTGCTGAAAATAAGCTCTGTGGTAAACACACGTTTATGATACTTACATGTTTTGTAATTTTTGAAGCGTGAAAGCAATTGCAAAAAATAAAAAGCTATCGTTAGGCTATAAAGAAACTACACAACAGTTGCATGAGCACAAGTATACACAACGAGGCTGTTAAGGCGGACGAGACGGCGTGATGACGTTTAGTAGTCTCATTTAGCCACTTGTTAAGTTGGATAATTACTGCCGCATTTTATATCATGGAACAAAACGTTAAAATCTCTTCAGCTTGTGTTAACCACAGATCTTATTTCAGGCATCCAACCAAAAACCCATTGACTTTCAGACGAGAGGAACCAGAAGTGCTAAAATGCTAACCCATTTCCAGGTTTTAATGTTTGTCGATGTGTATTATCAATTAATCAATCAATCTTCATTCAGTCTGAGACACTTGGGTCAAGATACATACATGAAAGCAAAGAGTGAAAATTGAGTGAATTCTGGAATAAGATTAAGAGAACTTGCACAAGAAGTGAAGATAAGCTTTTCATTTGTAGAGGGTACATCTGACACAATGTGGAACCAATTTACTGCCAGTTTGGTAACTGAACTTGATTTGTTTCATCCAGATCTCTCTGACTCCATTAGCCAGGACCTTGGGATCCTAAAGAAGAGCCATGCAAAGTTAGAGCTGGGTAAGTAGCCCATTCAAACATTACAAGGCAGTGTTACAAGGAGTGACCCTTACCAAAAAGAAGTTTATTCAAGTGTACTATTAGTTTACTTCTTTTAAACTTAAAATAAGAGAGAATACTTTCAGCTTACTTTTTATGTACTCATAGGAGATATACTTAACAAACGTATACATAAGTATGCTTTATATATATTATATAATATATAACTTTACTGTCAGAGGAAGAACAAACATGTGTTTCAGCAATTCCTGATTTTTATTTTCGTGCTTTTTTTTCAGCTATAAACTACGACTTTGTCCGAAGAGTTGGTTCGAAATACTTTGTGTCCTACAAGGAGAGAGACTCTTTCTCCAGGGCCGTCGAGTTCTGCTCCCAACGAAACTTAGAGCTGGCTTTGCCCCAGAACGAGGAGGAGAACAACATGTTGACTCAGTTCTTCGGGGACGATTACAAAACCGCCTGGATCAACGTCAACAACAACAAGGCAGAGGGGAATTTTGAGGCCGATATGAAAAAACAACCTCTGACCTTCACCAAATGGGGAGAAGGGCAGCCAGACAGATCCATCCAGGACACAGGCTGCACCATGTTGTCAGAAAACGGTGTCTGGCAAGTGACACCCGAATGCTTCCTGAATGCTTACATCATTTGTCAGATGTAGAAAGGTCTTGTATCCATTGCAAGTCTCTCTGTAATTGAACGTTCATCATGTGTCCCATGTCTTATATATTGGGAGTGAAGGGTTGTAACTGTCTTAAATATAAGTGGGCAGAAAAGTCATCCTTATGCATTCGCACCTGTTAATATCTGTGAATTAATCAATAGTGGTGTTAAACCTATCCTCGTGAGACTACATGTAAACTGCTTCAAGGATCCAGTTAAGGGGAAAAAAAGTTTTTTTTGCTTTCAAGTCTAACAGTTTCCCAAAACAATTATCCCTGTGATATATTGTATATCGATCTCACTAAAAATGTATTACAGCTTCAGCAGCATGGCATTAATACTGTTGCACAGACATTGCTATATGAAATGAAAGTAAACAATAAATGAAATACTATACAAGTTTAACAGAAACAAGAAGGTGTATTCTTATAGCATATGCCACAATAAAGTATACATCAGCGAGGTACTTTCATTCATTTATTTTACTGTCGGTATGAACCGACACTTTAGATGGTTTGGCTGCCGAGCCCAAAAGGAATCTCACCATTTGATTCAGAATCAATTTCCAATTAAAAATTGCTTGATTCATTTATACTATTTCCAGGCACTTTCTCTAACGTACTGTATTCCAAACCAATGGCGCCACTAGTGGTGTAGTGGTTGTCAATAAGGTGGGTACCACTAGGTAGAGATGGGTAGGAAGAGGGTTCTCATATTCCAATGGCTTTTTGGCTGATATGTAGGTATACTGTAAACCGCCAGAAAAAGATGTGGGTATACTCTGTTTACCAGAGTACCCTCCACTACACCACTGGACACCACCCATCTCCCCCCACTGTAGCTAACTTGTACGTGAAATATATATAACAAAAATTGTTTTCAAGGTTAGTAATGCTGCTTACACCAAATCATTCCAAATTTTGTCTTCTTTAGGTGAAAGTAGTGAAATTTTTGTTGTTTGATGGTTTCAGAATGATGAAGACATCTAATTGGAGAACAATTAGATACAAAATAGGATGTGGACTCTACAGGAGGATTTTATTCCTTGGCAACCATCATATTTTTCCCAAATGATGTACAGATTTTTAGACATTCTCAAATGGCTTAATAATAACTGCACATAGCTGCCGTAAATGGGACACTTATTTATGCCAACTTCAAATTGGCATATGGCTCAATGCCCCCAATGCATGTCCCCCAGCAAAGAACGTATATTGCCAAGAAGTGAAATGGTGCCTTCAAATGAAACTCGTGAGCTTGTGTTCACACCATCGTGATGTCGTGTACACAGTATGATTGCCGTTCAAGTGGTTAAACCGTGAGAACACCGCATCTAAGCAAAATGTTGTCTAGAAGCCACAGAGGCTAACAATTTAGCAAGCTAGCAAGTGGGTAACATAATGCAGGAAATGCAAAGGCATAATGACAGAAGAAGAAGATGATGCCGTTGGCAATATCAAACTTTCCTTAAGACATATTATAAAATTACGAAGAAAAACAATATATGACTAAATTTACAATATATTAACTTATCATGCACATACAATGTGGGACCAACTTAGTCGACCCAAGTGGACGCCATTTGTGTTGCCCATTCTGAGCCCATGCACTAATTTCCCAGTAGTGACCCACATAGAACCCACTTGGGTAGACCTACTTAGTTGATCCAAGTGGGCCCCAGATAAGATGCCCATTTTTGGCCCATACCCACTTGGTACCCAGGTACCCCCAGCATAACCCATGTGGGGCCCACATAACCATGTTGACTGGGTCCCAAACTTCCACCAGCCGGCTAACGTTGGTACTTGAGAGACTGAAAATCGACGGAGCAGAGCACGTTGTCAGAGCCGGACCAGTAAGATGCGTTGATCACAGCGCGCGTTCTCGCTCCACCTCTACACGTGCATGTGCGCACACTACACACTGCAGAAGAGTTAGTAGCTCTGAGAATATCTAGTGAATGTACAGTGGACGTTTGTGCAGAAATAACTGCTGCAGCTCCTCCAGACCAACAGAGGTTTTCCGTGTCTTGTGATGTGACGGGGCTCCGCAGCGAGAAACGATATCGACGATAACATGTCTCTTCCTGCTTCAGTCCCGGAGGATGAGGCAGGAAAATCCAACACTAGGATCAGCATTGATTCATGGAGAGACCTTTGTCTGGTCAGCTAACATTACTGCCAAGCAGGTGAAATATAGAGTGATATAGTGCTTTTAGCTGACGTGTGTCGCCTCACTGTATTGAGCTATACTCGTTCATGTCTATTTAGAGCAAGCAAGCGCGAACCGACGCTGACTTTCATTGACTTAACGGCCACAGGTGTCACTGTTAACAAGCATTTCTGAAAGTTACAAACAGTCCCTTTAAAGCTCAGGTCAGAGTGCATGACTACACCAAGGCTTCTGGCTTGGTTCAAGCTTTTTAATATTACAGATTGTAGGTGAGCACTAACCTTTATTCTTTCCTTTTTGGCTCCAAAAAAACTACGACCTCAGTTTTGTCTTTGTGTTCAGCTGAAGAAAATTCTGGCACATCCAATTTTTGACTTGATCAATGCACTCACTCAGTGCTTGTATTAGATTGTAGTCTCCTGGTGATAGAGTTATGTAAATTTGTGTGAAATAGTGTGAAAACCGCCTGCAGTTCTTGTCAATGTTTATCCGTGTTTGTAGAGAGCAGCAAAAATGACCATAGAAGTGTAGCGCTGCAACGTGTGTTATACTTATATAAACTAGTTTTTGATAGGGGTGCATGCAGCAGAGTGGCGCAGCGGAAGCGTGCTGGGCCCATAACCCAGAGGTCGATGGATCGAAACCATCCTCTGCTAGGTTTTTTTTTGGTTTTACAGAACACGTTTCTTACTTTCTTCAGAATTGCGAATACATATAATTAATGTAACTACGACGAATTTGTATCGCATTCTATTAAAAGTCGGAGTACTTTTTTAAAAGTGTGTATCTTTTTGGCTATCAGTCTTACAGGTTACAGTATATGCATCATAGGATACCTATCAACATCTCAACGTGGAGGCAGCTTTGACTGTAGCCACTAAATGCATCTTTGTGTTTATGATTTGCACTGTAAACGTGAGAATGTGTATATATTTTTAAGTTTTATATCAATCGGATTAGCCTATTGTTGTATTATCTGCAACAGTTAGTGTCTGCTGTGTCTGTCCATGGTATGTGTTTGTGCTAGTTTGAAATAAGAAATGCCTTTAAAGGTCCCATATCAGGCTCATTTTCAGGTTCATACTTGTATTTTGTGTTTCTAATAGAACATGTTTACATTGTATTTCTCCGTATATTGAGCATTTTGATAGTTTAATAGTATTTATATAGCACTTAAACCTGCTTTATAATGTAAAAGACCTGAAAATCTCACTTTTTACAATATGGGACCTTTAAGATCAATATGGATACTGAGCATACTGAGTATACTGTCAGACATATTTTTTTTTTATTTCTGTAAACGGCCAGCAGAGGTCATTGTTGGTCCACATTTCATTTAGATGGTAATTATTTCTCCATCATATTTTAAAACGTTTTATGTGTTTTTGAAAACAAAACATCCCCAAACTGAACTGTGAAAACTCCTAACACTGACATGAAATCTCAAATCCTTCACATCCAGGATGTTTATGTCAACAATAATGCTTTTTCTAACATGAGATAATGGGTTTGTTTCACCCCACTGCATTGACTGGGGAAATCTGTAAGAATATGAGTAATGCCTGCTGTCCCTATTTTCTGTCCGTCAACAGTAGACTGTGGTTGTACTTGGAAACTCCAATGTGAGTAACTGAATGAATTTGAAGTTCTTAAAAAATATAATAGCCTACTGAGCCAATCCGGCCTTGTAAAAAGAAAGATTTAAGCAAAATAAGATTGTATCCTGTATTTTACACTCAGCCTCTCAATTAAAGTTTTTTTTCATCTCTGTAGTCAATATTTCTTTAATTTTTTTTACCACAAAGATTCTGCCTTGTGCTGAAACTAGGGCTGCCATTAACGATTATTTCCATTATCAATTAATCTGCTGAATATATTTTGGATTAACTGACATATTTATAAAAAAAATAAAATAAAAAAGCCTATTATTATCATTTCTCAGGGCCAATGTGATGCCTTCCACTTGCTTGTTTTGTCTGACCAGCAACCCTAAACCCCGAGATATTTTATTAACTATCATATATTACAATCACAAGCAGTACATCCTCATATTTCAGAAGCTGGACTCAGAGAATGTTTGGCATTATTGCTTGAAAAATGACATCAGAAAGTTAATCAACTGATTGTTTCAGCTTCAGCTTAAAGGTGCAGTGTGTAGGATTTGGCGGAAACTAGTGGTGTGGTTGCAGATTGCAACCAACTGAGTACCCCTCCACTCAATCCTCCCTTTACTGCGCTAGTGTGAGCCAGCGAGTGCAAAAACGTGGTAAAAAACGTGCATTTTCGCCTCGCTCAGAGGCCGCGGTACCACGGTTTTGCACTCTGCGGCTCACGTTACCGGAGAACTACGGTGGCTTTCAGGTAATATCAACCAGTGTTTGGTTTGTCCATTCTGGGCTCCTGGTGAAACATGGCGGAGCAACATGGCAGACTCCGTGAGGAGGACCCGCTCCGTATGTAGATATGAAAGGCTCATTTTGAGCTAACAAAAACACAACGATTCTTAGTTTCAGGTGATTATACACTAATGAATACATAGTTCTGTTAATATCTCCCAAAATGTTACACACTGTTCCTTTAAATAGACTGGATGATTTCTGGCACAGAACTTTCATTTTAGGACTTGTAACTGTGGACATAAAAACTTAATGGAATTGTCATACATTTTGCAAATGTGTTGTAAAATATGACCTTTTATTTCCCTAAGAGACCGTGCACGTCATAGACTCGTCCGTCAAGGCCTCGGGCAGACAGTACTTCAGATGAACTCCTCCTCAACACCTTCAAGGCTTTTGAACTGCACAACCTTGCCTCCACTGTCCTCTGCTACCTCCGCCCAACCACCTGACCCACACCGCCAGGACCTATTGAGAAAGCTGAGGTACTTTAATGGAAGAGACTTTTGCACTGATCCCATGCATCTATTTGCTGTCTCTTTTTCTGCCTTCTCTCTCATGCAGCTTTCTGTGTCTCTGTATCTCTATTTCAGTCTCTCTCAGGCCTCACCACATAATGACAGACCTGCTGTATATTAAAGGACCCTGCCCTTTGCGTCCTCTCCCGGTCACCTCCCTCTCCATGGGCCTTTATAAACCTCTCACACAGGGGGCGGGGGGGGCACTACTTTCCAAAGAGGGACCGTGCACAAGCATCTGGAAGGCTCGCCAGTTCGCAAACCCACTTAGTCACCCACAGCCGGGGATCTTCTTTCTATCTAACCATGGACAACCATTCGTACAACTTCCCCTCAGACTGCACCCCGCTCACCAACTGTAAGTCTGCCCGTAAGCCGGCTGGATCCACCGTGGTGAACATGGGCAACGCTGGCAAGAATCCTCCCCGGGACTATCTAGTCTGGTCGCTGTGCAACACCTTGTACGTTAACTTCTGCTGCCTGGGATTCATGGCTCTCGTCTACTCCATCAAGGTGAGATCTTGTGCTCTTTTTTAAACATTTTGTGCCACACTTTACTTGCAAGTTTCAGTTTGGAGCGTTTTCACAAATCATGCAACATCCAGGAAATGAACTGAGGTGTCAGAAGGAAGGAGGATGAGGCTGCACTGATAAGATTCTCTCTACTGGTGTGTTTTACAGCACAAGGGCCAAACCATTGTTCACTGTCATGTGAAAACTGTTTTATTTGACGGCACATGTATCACATGGAGACTTAAAAAAAATGCTTCTTGGGGCCATGCTCTAAACCCAACAGGAAGTCGGTCATTTGGAATTTTGTGTGAATGTTTCTTGTATATTTTTGGCCGTTTCCAGGCTCTGCAGTTTAACGAACTCCTCCTACAGATTTAACCCGATTTACTTCAGATTTGGTCGGTACAATCTGAAGACCGTTGTGATGAAAAGCTGTTAAGAGCTTGTGTTTTTATCAAACAACGTTGATGTGGCAAGGCAGAGGATTTACATGATTCGCCATTAAACAACAAACCGTTGTAACTTGACTGTTGTGCGTGCAGTGTCCACGATGGTCACGGAAATTCACAACCAGCGTTCCGCCAGTACCCCCAACGTGCGGGAAGGTGCGAGGGCCCGATCATGGCTGCCTGCAGCTTTAATTTTATTTGACACTGTAATATTAACTTTTAGAAAAAGTCTTTTTAAATATCTTTTAAAGACTTCACATTTCATGGCAACTCAAAGCTAGCTTATTAACTGATCTTAATAAAACTTCAAATAAAAACTGTAAAATAAAATAAAACTGGTAGGGTAGAAACACTTCTCTTGGCAAGAAAAGAGAACAATTTTGAAATTAGTCAACAATATGCAATATAATGTTAGATTTTAATATAGTGCCAGTCTGGTGCAACCTAATCTGCGGAGGGAAAGAATCTACAAGGATTTAAAGCCTTCTGTAACACAAGTTTGGTAGAAATAGACACGTGGGCAGAGCTGGCAAGTAAAGCTATAAAACAATGGGCATGTTATGGCAAATGCCACATTGGAAAATGAATCACACACACTATAATTCCTAAAAGAACAAAGAAGGACCAGGCCATTACTTCTCTGCCAAGGTAAAGGGAAATTTGGCATGGCTGGATTTTGAGTGCCAGACTTGTGCAATAAGAAATTATGCCATGAAAACAATGAAAACAAGATATCATGTGTTCCACCATGTGAACGCTCTGTTAGAGACCTATTATTGTCCCTGGTCGGATGGCACACAGTAGAAAGTTGGTGTGCCCTTTACCGCAGGAATGGAGCTGTTGAGAAACAGGAACGTAAACCAAAACAAAAGCAGTTCTCTCTAAAAGACGGCTGAAATGCCATGTGCACAGCAGGATTGGACTGAACTGTGTGCCTACCTGGAGTAACAGATTTCTGAAAAACTCACCACAAAAGGGCGTGTATACCCTTAATTTAAGTCTTTCTTTTTTTTTTAAATCTTTCATCTGTCTGCTTACAGGGCGCAGCTCTGAATCACAGGCCCAGTAATGGCTTCAGCACTCAAATTAAAGACAGTGACTGGCTGCTCGTCTGGGGAGTTAAAAATGGCGTAATTGGCATCTTCCTAATGGGCAAGTACTCATGGGAAATTAGAGAGTGCTAGGGAGAGACTGGTCCGTTCCAAAATATATATGGATGCAGTTAGAAGCAGTTCAAGGACTTCATATCACTCCACCCTTGCTCAACCCTGAATCTGCGCTCTATGTGGAATTATTCTGGGACGAGCTGCGATCAGCCGTCTGTAAACAAAGACACGACTGAACATTATAATACGCCTTTGTTTGCTCTCCTCCTCTCATTATTTACAGTATGGGTGTAGACACTAAGTAAGCATTGTGGTTCTTTATGTGCATAAATTGTCTTTAGAAACACAGTGAATCTTCATTTCTGTACTAGTTAATACTGACTTCAGTGATTGCATGTAATAATGTGAGTGCGTGTGTGTCTCTGTGTAGGCCAGGGACCAGAAGACTCAGGGCAACCTGCAGCTGGCCCAGGAGTGTTCAGACAAGGCCAAGTGGTACAACATCCTGGCTGCCGGCTGGAACCTGCTGATTCCACTTCTGGCCGTCGTCCTGCTCGTCCTGCTGCTCGTCCACCTGGGCACGTCCGAGGGCTCCTTCGACTTCTTCGGAGAAGACGGCTTCCAAAACTTCATGAAACTATTCAGCTGGTAGACGGAGAAACAAAAAACAAAAACAAACAAACAAAAAAAATAACACACAGATCAGTCTCAAAGTCAACCCATTCACGCTAACCGGGGCTGACATAATAGCTCCTATAGCCAATCTAAGCCAAGCGATAAAGGAAATCTACATGGAAATATGTGCCGGGCTAAAATCTGCTCAGCACAAAAATCATCCTAGAGATAGCAAAGTAAACCTTGGTTTGTGTATTACAAGAGTGTCCTCTTTGGGATGCACCAGTACTAATGCTAGTATCAAATATCCTGGCCGATGAAAGACTAAAACAGGACATTCAAATAAAATCAGTGCTCGTAGTAGGCCGGTACTCTCCGGTACGCAGTACCAGCACTTCTACATTTTACTCCTTGGCGTACCGTGACTTTTTCTTGCACTCCGGCACTTCTCTCAAGCAGCCGGTACTCCTCTCTGCCCTTTCCATATCAGGTTCATAATGGTGATTGATAACGGCGCCACATAAACCGTAGGAACATAAAAACTAGAATAAAAAAATGCATGCATAGCCCAAGTATAAAATATAGCATTAAAAACACAGCTGGTTATGACTGACAGTATAACATGCTTATATATGAATAAATAGTAATAAGTCACCAGAGATTGCTGATACCGGCCAATACACACACCAACATGTGAATAAGAGAGTATCGACACTTTTTTTTCCACTTCAATCACTGAGTAAAAGCAACATAACACTTATCAGAAGTTGTACTGTGAGTGCTGGAGGACATTAGTATTGGTGCGTCCCTAATTTTAATACCAGTATTAGAGGGAGTTCAGCTCACACCTGCCAGTCTCCCAGACACGGTCATGTGAAGTTGATCAAAGACTGAAAAGAAAAACCTTGAAATGGATACGAGGGGTAACAAACAGAGTTAAGAAAGGCTGAGAGATTGAACAAGCAGCTCCTCTGGGTCATTTTCATTGTTATTTATTGTATTTATGTCGAATGGAAATCTTGATGACAGCTCTAGTCGGGGTAGAAAGAGCGGAGAGGACAACGTCTGAATGTGGAGCCAACGTCTGAATGTCACGATGATGAGAAGCCACCTGACAATCAACATTCACCTCCCATTGATAGTCACTTATTTTTCTTCTTTCAGCAGTTTTTAACATTTTTCATCTGTTTTTAATCATTATTCATGTATTTTTATTAGTATTTTGTTGTGTTAAGGTTTCTAATTTTACATCATTATTAATGCTGACCTCTTGTGAGTGAGCTAAATAAACTGTTAACTCAGTACTGCTTTGAAAAACCTTTATTTTATTACCTATCAAAAAAATCTACTAACAATTTCCAGGTGTTTTTCACATCCCTTCTTAGCTAATGAACACGGGGATGAAGAGATGTTCCTTCAAATGTCTCTTGCGGTTCCGCCGCTGCACCTACACCCAGTTTTAAAGTGATCATAGGTTTGACTCTTGAGGCGGGTCTGAAGGAACGGGCAAGGCATGTGTGTTTTTTTTTTCATCCCAGCTGTGAGCCTGCTGCTGTTCTATATAACTATATACAGAACATCCCAATTTAGGAAAACGGTGCCCTCGGTTGTAAGGCAGGGCCGCCCAGGCAGACCACTACAGAGGAGTCAGCAGCAAAGTGGAGGCCTGCAGCGGGACGGGATGGCTCATTTCCACTCGATCTGCTCTCGGTCTGAGGAATTATTGCAGATGAAATGGCGCACGTTTTGGGAAAGACTTGCCATTTTATGTTAGCCCTCTGCTGGACGGTTAGTGCCACAGGATGGATGTATGGATATCACTGGTTGGTCCCACCTTTAGGGTCATCATCACAGATGTACAGTATGTTATGCTGCAAAACCACAGAGCTATATATTAGAAAACCCCAAAGTTCAGGCTTCCAAAGACACCAGATAAATAATGCTAAATCCCATAGAAATTTAAAATAATGCACCATACAAGACTAATGCTGCAATGAACAGAATTGCTTGTGTTTTTATAGTTAAATCAAGGAGTGGAACAAGTAGATTTGGATAAAGACGGTTGGTGGACAGGCAGGCAAATCAAGGAAGGTGTGACAGCAAGTTTGTACTTGCATATGGATTGTGATATACACCCACTGAGATGCCCTTAAGCAACACAGAGGTTAAATCTGAATATCCTGCAGAAAACCCTCAGAGGCTTCACTTGTCCTCCTTGCTCCCTCGTCCCTCGTCTTTGATAGCTTGGGTGTCCCGCTCCTCCGGACCTCCCACCCTCTGGACTCCCATCATATTAGCAACCTCTCCTTAGCTCGCAACTTTATTTATACGCACCCAAATCACAGCCTCTGGCTTCCAACTTTTCTATTTTCCTCCCGCGGTCAGAGAGAAATGCTTACAGATGTCTGAGCCGTGGAGAATTATAGGCTAGGAGCTGGCACTGCAGAGGGAGGGGGCGCTAGCTCCTCGCTGCTCGTTTTGGGAGCTATTTGCTATAAAACATGCAGAGAGGACGCATGCACTTGGCATGGCACAAGTCAGATGACATGTCAGGTTCTACAAACTCTCCTCACCCTCCAACCTTAACTAAAACAGTCATGCCTATAACTTTTACCCTAACCTAAACTTAATCAGGAAAAGGAGTTTTAGTTCACTTATGGTCAAACCAAGCACAATGTTTCTGGTGTTTACTGATAAATAAAGGGGATGGGTGCCATCTAGCAGTGAGGCTGCAGATTTGCAACCAACTAAAACTTCTCCTGTGTGCCAAGCATCTAGGAGAACTACAGTGGCCGACGTGGAAATGGAAATGGTCCTATCTAGAGCCAGTTTCTGATTTGTCCGTTCTGGGCTACTGTAGAAACATGGCGGACTCCTGTTACATAACATCCCATACTGTTACTGTACATGGGGTTTAAACCTGTGCATGAGAAGGAAACTGGTTCCAGATGAGTCGTAACATGTGAAGAGATCAAATGCAGTTTGCACCAGTGGTAGAAAGTCACAATGTACATTTACTTAAGTACTGTACTTGAGTACAATTTGAGGTTACTTTATTACTGACTTACTTTATACTTCTACTCCACTACAACTCAGAGGGAAATATTGTACTTTTTACTCCACTTAATTAATTTATTAACTGCAGATTTAAATTAATAATACAAAATATAATCAACAGATACAAGATGCATTTTGGTTTAGATGAGACTTTATTGATTCCTGAAGGAAAATTCACATACTATCCAATATATAAAGTAACTAAAACAAGCCCCACCTTTATCAGCTGCAATAAAGTGGTGCATACATTTATTCATTAATAATTATAATCCAATAATATAGCATACATTATTCTGAAATGGGCCATTCATGCATCGTGCACAATGAGCACTTTTGGTACTTTAAGTATAAGTCAATGCTCATACTCTTGTACTTTACTTAGGCATTAGGACTTTTACTTGTAACAATTACTATTTTTACTTTTAAGTAAAAGAATTTAGTACTTCTTTAACCATCGGTCTGTCATCATGCGTACGTAGCTATGGCAGCAGAATTAAGAAAACAAATGAATGTAATTCTTGGTGAATGCGTGTCCATGTTGGTGTTCAGTTTCAACCTATTTTTCAACCCTTTGTGTGTGTGTGTCGTCCCCACCCACACATCTCCTTTCACTTAACGTCTCTTACATAACTGACTACACCTTATTAGCTGGTTAAATGTTACAAGAACTTGGGACTTTGGTTGCTTCTCAAACAGACTGTATCATTGACTGAAAGGACTCATAACTACAAACAGAGCTTCATCCACAGATGAAACATATTTTACATATTCTGCAGCCAGCATATCTTGTTAAAGGTTTTATGTATTTGTTTGTTCACAAAAAAGTCTCTTAGGAATATGGAAAATCACTCAGGAACATATTTAACTTGTGCATGATAATGACTTATCCTACAATACTTTTTTGTAATGTTTGAGTTTGAGCTTTTATTTTGTATTATTTGGTAAATCTTTATTACTTTCAATGATTTGTATAAAGTAGGCTAATTTAGAAAAGGTCAGTTGGTCAATGCAGTTGCACTTCCATCCCAAAGATAAGGGGAAAAAAGTTAAGCATTCCTGTAGGTTTTACAGGAATCAATAAGCACAGAAAGCCTCGTGATCAGGTACAGTAGACGCCCTTGTGTGCATATTACAGTGTCGTGTTTGTCAGGGGCCATTAACCGTCAGTACATGTGCTCTCCAAGGGTAGGCTACCTATCATGTCAAACACTGAAGCAGCAACATGCACAATTTACGTAACTCCTGCAGCCCATGACCTCTCCAACAGGAGGGCCCCTGTGTGGTGGTGGTGGTGGTGGTGGTGGTGGTGGTGGTCTTCTTCTTCTTTGGTGTTTATTGGCTGTTGGCAAACCAGCTTATAGGTGCATTACCGCCACCTACTGGACTGGAGTGTGGAGCAGTAGCTTGGCAGGAAAAAATAAATAAAGAAAAGAAAAGAAAAGAAAAAAAAACAACAATAAAAGAAAATTAATAATGATTAATAATAACAATAATAATATTAATTAAATTCTCTCCATTATTCCTGTTGCCCTTAAGTTATTAATTAGAAGATTGTGTACTTTCTTAGATGTCTTTCCTAGCAGATTGTAATATTTCCATCATTTACTCCTGATATCAATTCTCTTCTTTCTTCGTCATATTTGTTGCACTCTATAAAAACATGTTTGACAGTTTCTGGTTTATTACAGTGCGTGCATAATCCAGTTGGGTGATCGCCTATTCTATGGAGTGTTTTGTTTAATCTTGTATGTCCTATTCTCAGACAGGTAATGACCATCTCTGTATTCCACCAGCTCCTACATGTGTCTGAATAATGTACATATGTCTCCCTATGTCGCTTAAGTCCCAGTATTCTTGCCAGGTTTTGTGCATGTAGTCCTTAATGATGGTTTTAACCTCTGCTTTATTTGATGGTATTTGTATGTCAATTAAGTGTCGTTTTAATGATTGTTTGGCCAGTATATCTGCATTCTCATTTCCTTCCACTCCTATGTGTGCAGGAACCCAAAGGAAGGTGATGATGATGATGATGATGGTGATTGCGCGCAGAGAAGAAACTCCCTCCAACCAAAGCCTCTCCTCCAACACGCCCACAGCCTTCACACAGACACGCAGGACACCTGATAGGTTTGACAGCGCTGGGCGTTTCCAAACTCTGCAGCTAAAAGCTTGAAGAAGAGAAAGTTGGCTTGTCGTCCCGTGGATCATCGGCACCAGCAGATCACCAGAACCAAGAGCCAAGAGCTGAAGGAGCAGCAAGCAGGACAGTCAACATGAGCAGGTAAGGAGGTCTGCTCTCCAATTACAGGAGATCAGGGACGATACAGAGACTATTAGTGCGTGCATGAGCTACAAAGCATAACAGGAAAAACTTGTCTTGATGGTGTTAATGATAAGACTCACAGACTTGCAGTAGAGTGCGTTTTTGAATGCACTCTTGCAGTAGAGTATTTCCCCATATCTGAATATTTCCTCCACTTGGCCATGTGCCACGCAAAAAAGTAATTGTAGCCGTTTTTTCTAACTTTTGGTTGTCAGCAATAAGTGTTACAAAAGGGAACTAAAATAAAGTTAGCACAGTTCCCTTGAACAGTTTTAATCATGTGCACTATTGGACTTTGGATCAGGTCATTGATACTGACAGTTTGCACAAACAGCAAAGCATGCTGTCTGCAAAACAGATTTGCTTTATGTTTAAAAAGAACAATTTATTTTGGCTGTTTCATGTGCTGATTATTATGCAACGCATTTAAGTAATGTGCTTTTTGTTTTCTTCCACCACCGACTATGTCACATTTCATCATCCAACCTCAGTTCAATTCACTTTATCAATCTGCTCTGTATCAATACTGTTTTCTAGGGAGTCCTGTGTGAACATACATTAGAACCAAACAATATAGCAGCAATCTGCACAGTCTGATGATCAAGTCTACCTGTGTCCAGACTTCAGTTTACATTTTAAAGCCTGCAGACTAGTTTAAGCTTGTAGACTTGTCTAAGAGTAAGTAAGCACACACCCTTAATAATTACTTAATAATAATTACTCCTGCACACACTCTCCTGCACACACCCTCCTGCACACATTCAAACGATTTTCAAAGTCACTTCCTCCTAAGGTTATTATGGTAACTGAGAACTGAAACTAAAATGAAAATAAGCAGTTAAAAATATTGTCAGTACACTGAAACTAAATAAAAACTGTATACTTTAAGAAAAACTAAGACCAAATGGAAACAATATTGTCTGGTTAAAAAACAAATAAAACAAAAATGGACGTTAATTCTTATCAGTTTTAGTTTTTTAACTTTAATATATCACTTCCAAAAAAGTAGACTGCATGAATTTCCCTCAACTCTTGTTTGAACCACAGAAATGGAAAAGACTTGACCCTCCACGAGACGGTGCTACGCCGCAATCGCTTCACATCAGACACTAAAGTAGCACGAAGATTAAACATTAAAGGGCCAGTTTGTAGCATTTAAAGGGATCTATTTGCAGAAATTGAATATAATTTGAATAAGTATATTTTCATTAGTGAATAATCACCTGAAACTAAGAATCGTTTTCGTTATCTTGAAATGAGCCGTTAATATCTACATAGGGAGACATTCTTCGTCAACCATGTTTCTACAGTAGCCCAGAACAGGCAAACTAAACATTGTTAACTTTGCCTGCTTTGGCCAGAGTCCATAACGTTACTCGCTCCCATCGCTGCTGCTCTCTCTCTCTCTTGCTTCACCACTCACTTCCCACGTACACACACACTCTACGCACTGGCTCTGCTCCAAATGGCTCTAGAGAGGGACATTCACGTTTTCACGTCAGCTACCATAGCTCTCCAACACAGGAGAAGTTTCAGTTGGTTGAAATCTCCTCATCTCACCGCTAGATAATGTCAGATCCGACACACTGGACCTTTAAATGGCTATTCCTACACAGTTCTCCTACCATGTATTTTGTATGTATATGTAGCTACTTCTGAGACATTATAGATAGCCCAAACAAAAACAAACTTGTGTAAAACTAAATATTTAAAAACTAGACTGAAACTAAATTAAAATTAGCAAACTAAAATAAAATAAAATCTTGGTTCCTCTTTCAAGTGACATGATTTATGATGCATAGTCTCTATCTTAGGGATAAAGATTGTGCAGCAGTTGATGAATGCACCAGCTGTAATGTGGATCTTTTTACATTGTCATGTGTTTTTCCCATAGGGGAGTGTGGGCCCCTTCTTATACACGCACATGTCCCATTATACTTGTAACCTGAACCAGTAGCCCAAAGGAAGGGGCGGCATCCCTTGTCCACAGAGAATTCAATAAAAGACAGATTCTTATGTGCATGGAGGGATGGCATGGACAATGGCAACTTTTTAAGATAAGTTTGAAATGTCATGGTAGATAGCATTTATAGCACCTAAACAAACACTGACAAGACTTTCTTTGGTACCGGCCATCTGGAAGATGTAACCCTTCCATCCTGCAGCCCCGGTCAAAGTTGACTCTTATCCGTGACTCCTTCCTCGTTGCTCTGTAATTGTATAAGGGTGTTTTTGCTCCCTTCTTACATAAGACATTGCATAAGTTTCTACTGGGACCTCCTCCATACTTCAGGCTCCATTCTGGATTTCATTAGGGCTGCTATGTGTCTCATCCCCCCCTATCTCCAACCCAAGTCCAGCCTCCCTGCAGATGTTGCCAGAGACAACCCAGTGATGGTTTATGTCTCCATGTAAGGAGGGGGGGGCCTGCAGTACAATATCGACTAGGGTAAAGGTCAAAAACTAGAAAGTGGAGAGAGTTGACCGTGAAAGAGTCCAGATTCACTAAATGCAAAATAAAATAATAATAGCATGATATATTAGTGAGGTCTCAAATTGTAGCTTGACCTTCTGCTGAATTGACAACACCTAAACTATGGTGACATAGCTATATGTAATCCTTTTAAAGGAATAGTTCGACATTTTGGCAATTGCTTTTTACACATACGCTTTCTTGGCGAGAGTTGGATGTCTGAGAAGATTGATACCACTCTCACTTAGCTTAGCCTACCTTAGCATAAAGATGGAAACACAGGACTAGTCTGGTTCTGTCCAGGGGCAATTACAAGCCTACCAGTATCTCTAAAGATACCGGTAATCATGTTATCTCTTGTTTATTTAATCCGTACAAAAAAACAAAGTGTGAAAATGAAAGTGTGCTGTTTTATGGGGGATTGTGTGCCGGATATTTCTTCACCAAGACCAGCGGAGACTTCAGGAGGTTACTGGTCCCTGCAAAGTAATAGAAATTGTAAAACAAGAAATTTACACTTTGGTTTTTCTGCAGATTAAACAAAGAAGATCTATAACCTGTTGATTAGTGAGTTTTAGAGGTGCTGGAAGGTGGATTTTATTACTTTTGGACAGAACAAAGCTAGCTGTTTGCCTTTGATTCCAGTCTTTATGCAAAGCCATAATAAGTTAGTTTAATATTTAGCATATAGACATACGAGTGGTGTTGACACTTGGGAATGAGCATATTTACACGCTTTAGGGCATAAATGTACTAGTTTAGCTGGATTAAAACTGAAGCAGACATGTTTGGTTGCAGTTAGTGAAGGGTTTGGGTGGTGCGCTGTGAGCTGTAGGTGTAAACGGTGTCCTTTTTGAGCTATTGTATGTGCCACAACTTGATTTACACACGAGTAAATTTCACAAATTGTCCTCACAATTGTCCTTGTAAGGGTGGTCCTAAATGTTGGAAATATTGGTGTCTCATATACGTTTCAAGAATTCATATATGTTGCTCCGGAGATCTTGCAGATTTTGGTCTCAGAGTTGTTGGTCTCACAGCCAGATGCTCTTGCTAGAAACTTAAACCAGATGCTATAACAGAGCATCTGTAGTTTGGGCAAGTGGAAAGGGGGATTCAATAGTTGCAGAAGATTCGATGACTTGCATCGGTTAATGGTTTTGGAGCAGAGCTCTTTGTATGGAACGCAGTGTTACTTTGGAAAGGAAGTGAGAGGCCGATCCAGCTTGCCAAGAGTCCACATCTGGACCCAATCATGGTGCATTCCAAAAACTTTCCGTTCTCAAACCACCGAATACCCCAAAGTACAATGAAGGAAACGAGGGAATAGAGTAAAGAGTGAGAAGGACAATGGAGAAGGAAGATATGACGTAGCACGTACTGTGGTCAGCAGTACAGACTAGAAAACACACAGAGACCTCGATGTGTTCTGTCAGTGTTAAAAAAACAAGATTTTATAATTAATCTGGTTCTTATTAGTCATCAAAACATGTTTCATCAGAGTGAGTCATAACATTTATCGTTCAACCTCTGGAAAAGTATTTTTGAAGAACATTTTGCAGTTAACTAGTTTGTTAGGAAAGCATCATTATATAACTTCTTAAAGTTGTCTCTTAAAGGAACAGTGTGTAACATTTCGGGGGATCTATGAGCAGAACTGGAATATAATATTTAGAACTGTTTTCATTAGTTTCTAATCGACTGAAACTAAGAATCGTTGAGTTTTGCGTTAGCTTAGAATGAGCCCTTCATATTTACATAGCGGGTCCTCTTCACGGAGTCCGCCATGTTGCTCCACAATGTTTCTACAGTAGCCCAGAACGAACAAACCAAACTCTGACTCTAGAGAGAGCCTTTTGAACTTTTACGTTACCTGAAGGCCACCGTAGTTCTCCAACACGCTTGTGAAACCGTGGTACCGCCAGCCGCCGTCTGACTTCCGTTGCTCCTAAAGTAGTGTTATTATGGTAAGGATGGCCTCTGAGCAAAGCCAATGGCGTTACCACAGTTTTGCACTCGGCATCTCACATTACCGCAGTCTTGGAAAGGGAGGAGTGAGCGGAGGGGTACTCAGTTGGTTGCAATCTGCAACCACACCACTAAATGCTACAAATCCTACACACTGTACCTTTAACTGGAATTGAATTTACAGAGAATACAAGTAAAAAACATGTCCTGGTTTTCATATGATGTAATACTAACCCCTCACAGAAAAGAACCTCTAAACTTTGTTCTTTATCATTGAACTTTACCCCGTGACAGTCTATTAATATTAGAATTGTATTATATTTATTTTGTCATTGTCAGTCTGCTCATACTGTGCAATATTTTTAGGTTGAATTTCATTTCATTCTCACTGTGCAATATAATTTTTCCACTTGTGCAATTTTTTAATAGTCTGTTTATTGTCAATAAACTCCTATTTGTATACTTCCTTATATTTAAATGGTTCATATTTTTGTTACATTTTGCTTAGCTCTTTTTTTACTGTGTTAGCTGATGCTTCTTGTTTTTTGCACTATTCCCTTTGCTGCTGTACGCTGCACATTTCCCCACTGCGGGACTAATAAAGGAATATCTTATCTTATCTCTAAAGTTTTTGTTTGGTAAAGTAAACATAAAGTGTATATGCAAACGCTTGTACAGCTTTTCATTTTCTGCCGTTTTTCTTCCACTCAACATATCTCTCAATCTTTGTTCTGCTACAGGGCTGATGTAACTATCTGTAACGGGTGCTGATTGAGTGACCTTGTGCTTTCCATTTAGTCATGTCAAGCATGTGACAAATACTTTCGTATCTGCGTAGGAAATTGCAGGAATTGCAAGGGACAATTTCACAATTTCAAAAAGTTTGATCTTAGAATTAAAGGCATATTAATGACTATTCTTAGCTTGACAGACCACTCTAGTTACTGCCATGTCTTATCGAGACCGTTCCCACCCTAAAGTATTCAACACAACTGTCACTCTGTTATGTAATTGCTGCTGTTTCCTGAGGGGGTTTTCATGCATGTGACTTATGACAGAAAATGAGACAGTGACTCCAGTGTGTACAGTGTGACAAACTATATTTCCAAAACATCATCTGGTACATGATGTTCTGGCAGTTCTCATATTCACACAGAACACAGAACTGCTTTGTTAAGTTAACAGAAAGTTTGCGGTGTTGTTTGGTGTTTCTACCATCAGCATTTTTACTCAGTGTGCAATAACAATTTAACGTACCAGCGGAGCTCTACTGTCATGACTGTCTATGTGGTTACTGTACATGTTGTGCAATCACTGTTGTTACGATGGACTTTGATTTAGCACGGCGACGTCCATTCTGTTAAACACTATAAAAAAGGGTTAACCCCTGCAGGACTTTTGTATGGAACATGATTGGGCAGCATTGCAATAGGTTACCTTTGCTTTTTAGGCCAAAAGTCAGACTCGCTGTTCCGTTCGGTCTCAAATTACAAATATTGGCTTCAAGAACAGAACAAACATCAGACAAAAAATTACTATGTTAACAGATTTGTTTTTTCTGGCTCTGAGTTGCCAAAGTCTTATTTGATTTGTAACTCCAGATCAGAGGAACTGAACGGATATTAGGGATGAAAAGAGACCTGTTGAACAGCATTTTTCTTCACCTTTCTTTACAAAACAAGAACATAATATTATAGTTACATTAAGGGTTATTGCTAAAATATATATATATATATATATATATATATATATATAAAAAGAAGCATTCATCAGGTTTTGTTCCTAAATACTTCAAAATCCAAAATTAAAAAATAATCTTATTGTCATGTGCACCATAACCTGACTAATTTCTTGAAAATAAAAATGCTTATTTGAGGATATAATCATCAGATTATGACTTTTTCCTCTCTGCAGATGTCTGATTCCCAAGGCGGAGGTGCAAAGCTTCATAGAAGGGTGTATGAAGGCCGTGGGCACCCAGCCGCATCACGCCCGCAGCCTGGCCGAGGTGTTGGTGGAGGGAGACCACAGGGGACACTACAGCCATGGACTCAACAGGATGGGTCAGTCACTTTATCTGCATGTTCGATTTAAAGGTGGCAGCGCAATTTTAGTGGTAAAGAAGAAACATGTTGGTAAACTGTGACACTAATACTCAAATGTAAAAGCTTTCCCTAATGCAATCATTTTTTTATTTAATGAACAGTGTGTAGCATTTAGGGGGATCTATTGACAAAAAATGGAGTATAATATTAATAAGTATGTTTTCTTTAGTGTATAATCACCTGAAAATAAGAATCGTTGCGTTTTCATTACCTTAGATCGAGCTGTTTATAGCTACACACGGAGCCATGTTTCTACAGTAGCCCAGAACGGACAAACCAAACTCTGGCTCTAGATAGGACCATTTGCGTTTTCATGTCAGCCACCGTAGTTCTCCTTCATGCTTGGAACAGAAGTTTCAGTTGGTTGCAATCTGCAACCTCACCACTAGATACTGCCAGATCCTACACACTGTGCCTTTTTAAAGACCCAATCTTATTTCATCAGTTAGATTTCATGTACTATGATTTGGAGGTTTTTGTGTCTGTATTTAAATATCATTTGTGCTCCCTGTCTCTATACCTTTTGACAGACATGTATGTAAAGGACATCCAGTCAGGAATCTGTGCCAAGGAAGGTGAGCCGGTGGTGGTGAACCAGACTGTAGCCACAGCGCTGGTGGATGGGAAGAACCTCCTGGGTCCTGTGGTGGGAAACTTCTGCATGAAACTGGCCCTTAAGAAGGCAAAAGAAGCTGGCATTGGCTGGGTGGTGGCGCGCGGTGAGTCTGAGCATCCGGATACATTGAAATCTTCAAAGGCCAAGACTGCTGCAGTGGTCCAATTCTATAGAAACTTACATCGTATGATGCATTTTGATTGAGGTTCATCAGCGGGATAAACACACTAACAGGCTCAGGTTTCAGATGCAGGTGTGTATTTGATCGGACTGAACGTTCAGCATGTGTAAAGGGGATTATCTTCACTGTTAAAAGATTAGTAGTTTGGCTCATATAACAGGCAATTAAAGCGAGGGAGAGGAGATACCAACACAGCTGTAGTGTGTGATGGCTGCAAAGTGCATTGGATTTGAATTAATAGAATTTACTCTTTTGGCAGTAAAATAATTTTTCAGTTAATCACAGAAGAATTTTACTTCAATAAAGTGTCAACAGATCTCCCCAGATAAAACAATGAAAATACATGTTTGACACTTTTCTGTCTTAGGTTCCAACCATTACGGTATTGCCGGTTACTACGCGATGCAAGCTCTGAAGGAAAACATGATTGTGAGTGAAAGGTTCATCCACCTTTTTATGAATTTAATTTAAATGCTCTTTATTTAGTAATGGAGGCAAATGTGCTGTTTTTCTAAATGGTTTTAATTGTATTATCTAATAATAATCTGACCATCACAGGGTATGTCCTTTACCAACACATCCCCCCTGGTGGTTCCCACTCGTGGTAAAGAGGTACATTTCTTATTTATTCCACAGAATAAACTGTACTTCATGCCATAAACGACCTCTCTGTCTCACTTTAATCCTGTGATCCCGCTGTTTGTAGTGCACTTTGGGCACCAACCCCATCAGCGTGGCAGCTCCTGCTAAAAACGGAGACAGCTTTGTGCTGGATATGGCCACATCAGCAGTAGCGCTCGGAAAGGTACGATAATTAATCACACATTTTTTTAATCTGTTCAAAATGTACCTGTATTTAATATTCTTGTCAACATGGAAGTGGGTAAATATGCTGCTTTATGCAAACATATGTATATATTCATTACTGGAAATCAATTAACAAAACAATGACAAATATTGTTTGTAAGTATTGTAAGTTTGGAGCGTTATTTAACCTCCTTCACGACGAACTAGTACGACATGGTTGGTACCACTGGGTTCCTCAGGTTTTCAAGTGTCATATGATGCCAGTATCTCTACCCGACGGTGGTCCTGAGGTTAATTAAACATTGCAAGTTGCCTTAATGCATTAAATAAATGAGTGGTGTTATAACAAAACACGTCATCACGTTAACTTCAACAGCCTTTGTTTATACTGATAAGCCCTCATTGATGCCCTGTATACAGAACATAACTTCCTCAAGGTCGAGAGATAATACCTGCGCCAACGGAGTTTGATGCGGGCTGTTTATCTTAACGCCTCATGTCTGTTTATCCAATAGCCATCCAAATAGTTACCTAAAATGAAAACAGATTTTTACAGTGGCTGGTCATGGCACAGGAGTTTAATTTATACACTAACTTGGTTGATTTGTACATAAATGCATCACCTGTTTTTCTGAAACTAGTTTGAGTGGCAGATGCGTAATCCTTGAAACCACTGAATGAATAAGGAGTTGAGAGGCCACTTAGAGTTTTAATAATTTATTGAAACACTTGTAAAAGTGTAAAAGACTTAATGTTTTTTTTTTTTTTATGTGCGCAGGTGGAGCTTCATGAGCGGCGTGGAGAAACCATCCCTGAGGGCTGGGGCAGTGACGCCCAGGGGAAGCCGACCACCGACCCGACGAAGGTTCTGAGCGGAGGAGGACTGATGCCCATCGGCGGCAGTGAAGCCACAGGTCAGAAAGCAGCTGATAGAAGTCTGCTCAGGGAGGGAAAGATCCTGTTCAAGTTTTTAAGCCTCCGCGCCGGCAACAACCAGCCCCAAGATGTGATTCAGGAAGGAAGTTTTTCATGCAGCAACAATATTTCAGATTATGACAGAAGACAGTACAGTAGTCCTGAACAGGGTGGGGGGATGATGCACCATATGGGAGGGCTTATATCATATATGATAAAGTGTTGCATTCTTCCTCTCTCTGCATGAAACCACTGACGTTTGTGTGTTTGTGTTGTTGTCGCCCTCAGGAGGATACAAAGGCTACGGTCTGGGAATGATGGTAGAAGTGTTCTGTGGTATCTTGGCCGGTGCCCAGTACAGCAATAACATCCGCTCATGGAAAGTCACAGACCATGTTGCCAACCTGGTACGCTATTTATTAGTTGCATAATTAGAGAACATATTAACCACATTTAAAAAAAAAAAAAAAAAAAGACATGACCTTTTGTCCTCTTGTCCTTATTGTTTGTGAAATGATTTACCTGTAACTCATAGCTGCATTATTATATCTAAAGTGGAAAATAAGTTTTAGAAATGTATTCAAGAGCCACATTTATCCATTTTAATTTTGACTTTTGTTGCTTTGCAGTTTTATTATTTCATGCATCATCAAAGAAGTTCACTTGAAAATGAACTGCAAGTTAAAATATAACCTAGTGGTTTGATATTACAGACATGTTGTGATCCTCTAGTCAAAGTGACTAAACCACCATGAGTTGAGACTGCACAGCTTACTTTTATAATTATTGCCCAGTTAACTAAGCAGCAGGATAATTTAGTAAACGTTCCCACACTGATGATAAAGTACAATCCAGTGTGATGATTACAGTGATCAGCAAAGAGTGAGACGAGTTTTGACGTGCTGAAACACAGTCTTTTACGGCCGCCGCTATCTAAAAGATAAGCACAATCGATGAGTCCGACGTCGGTTGTATTACATCACGCCGTGGCTCTCTTTACCGTTTGTATTTACAGTTCACTGTGTCGTCATCACCTGCTTTGTGTTTTTCAGGGTCAGTGTTTCGTGGTGATTAATCCAGAGAGCTTTACTCCCGGGTTCCTCGACAGGATGTCCGACCTGCTGTCCATCCAGAGAGGGGTATTGCCTGTGAGTACATCCCACTGCTGCAATGTTGATATACAGACTAATTAGGAGAAAAATATATGAAGTCCAATGATTGCAACCTACCCAATCTCATCATTTTAAAAAGAAAATGAAACATGTTAATTATGTTGTTGCTGCTCAGGCCGAGCCCGACACTCCTGTTCTGGCTGCTGGAGATCCAGAGAGGATGAACATGAAGAAGTGTGAGGAGATGGGCGGCATCCCCTACCACCTCAACGTCGTCAACTACATGGTAAGAAGCACAATAAAGAACTAAGTGGTCATCTGAAACATTTAGAAAAATTTCAAACATACGGACTGTATAGTGACTGGAAAGTGATGTTTTTCTGTTGGGCTGCCCCCTCTTAGTCGATTAGTCGACTAATCTGTCGTTTTAGTCTTGATAGTCAACTAAGATTTCTGTAGTCGATTAGTCGTTTTTTTATGCTTTCTTCATGCTGAATAACTTTTAACGAAACTTATGAGCACATCTCTGGTAAACACAAGATTTAAAGTGGTGATTCTTTGTGGAGAAACTCAGTTTCACAGATCTGTCGATTAAATCAACTTATCGATTAGTCGACTAGGAATTTCTTTGGTCGAGGACAGGTCTACTTTTCTCACACTTGTCTAATGGAGGTTGTAGCAATAACTTTATTGAGTGATATTCTCTCTTAAACTCTCCTAACTCATAGCAGTCGTTATTAAGAAAATGCATAAACGGATGTGATCCATCACTTCTCTTGTATATTTTTAAAGCAATAGTTTTTTTGGGTAATACACTTATTCACTTTCTTGCAGAGTGTTAGATGACAAGATTGATACTACTCCCATATCTGCCAACTGTATATGACAACTTATCCTTGCCAAAATGTAGTGTAAGTTTGGAGCGTTATTTAACCTCCTTCCCGACAAGCTAGTATGACATGGTTGGTACCAATGGATTCCTTAGGTTGTATAGTTTCATGTGATCCTCTAGCATCACTCTAGCTTTAAAAATGAGCTCGCTACAACCTACAAATCGCAAGTTGTGTTAATGCGTTAAAGAAATTAGAGGCGTTAAAAAAAATAATTTGTGTTAACGCGTTATTATGGCATTAACTTTTACAGCCCTAGTTTTTTTTTTTACAAAGGGGATATACCTTTTTAATTAGAGAGCTGTAGAGGTACTAGTAGGCTAGTACCTTAAGACAGAGCCAGGCTAGCTTTATCCCCCGTCTTCCAGTTCTTATGCTGACAGTAGCTTTATATTTACCGTACAGAAGTGAGAGTCGATCTTCTCATCTAACTCTCACCAACCGAATACGCATATTTTCCAAAATGACCCAACTATTGCTTTAAGGAAAAAGCCTTTTAAGAGCTAACTCGACTCCATTTTTTAAATTTTATTTCTGCAGAACGAATGTGCCAAGAGAGTTGGCGTCAGCCTGCTGCTGCCCTGCACCAATCTCATCTCCAACTAGTCGGTCCGGTCACGACTCTCAGCGATGGGAATGTGCAACTTCTGCTTGACTTAAAGTTCACATTGAGCCACTTGGGAACTTTACATTACATTACATTACATTACATGCTGACAATCTCATGTTATTCATTTTAACAGCACTCTTCGGGTATTCATAAGCTTCAATAAAAATAAAACATTTAGAACATCAATAACAATAATATCAACGCATTTTTCCTTTCTTAAGGGACTTCTTAAAACGTGTTATTTGTGTCTCGAGATGCTAAATTCAAATGCGAATTTAAACATGTTTTCAAGATGCTTTATCTCTGGGAGCGAATGTAACGTGCATTCCTTTTCTAAAGCCATTGTAAGTCGTAGCTTTACGGCTGGATGTGAATGAGTTAACAAAGTTTGAGTCATCTTGTTGAAAGAAGAACTAAAGTCATCATAGTTTGCTGTCATAACTTAACAGTTGGGTTATTCTCTGTTGGTGAGCTGTTTTACTTTGTTGCGGTTATAACTGGGAAGCATTTCAAAATGACAGATTTATTTTTTGCTACTTTTATAAATTTCAAATTGTTACTCTTAAGATCATTATAAAAACGCCATGTGCCTTATCCAATAAAAGACATATAAACCAAGACTTTTTCTCAAATGCCTCATGTGTTCTGAATTAGGTCGATATTTTATGGACATTCCTTATGCATTAATGTATTGCTGTCTACATGTCGATCGACAAAACAAGCACCCTCAGGTATTTCATCCACGGGATAGTGTTGTGGCATCAACATATTTAATGTAACTCCACTTATGACAGATCATGTTTTAATGTGTAGTTCAACAAAATACTCTCCTACTCTCAGTAGTTTATAAATGGAAAACACAGGCAATAAGACAAGAGCAGATACAGGTATATAGCTGTGCATCAAAGGAAGTGAGTAGTGAAACTTTAACCCCATCAGAGCTAAAAATCAATATGCTCATTTGCACGTTGATCCGTTCTTTCAACAGTTTAAAATGTGTTTAATGCTATAACTGCCAAACATTACTTATAATAGTATATGAAATGCATTATATCCGTCAAACATGTTTAAAATCAACCTTTTTTTCAAGTGTTTGCTTGCAGGTAATCGATTTATTGTGACCATATTGTTACTTTATGTTCAAGTGAATTTTGTAGTTCATGATCTCATACAAGAACAATTATTACCATGAATATAAACATGGAGTTGGTGTATTAAAAAAACCTACAGTGTGCACTTAAATGTTAAATTCAACCTCCCTATAAAATCCACAATACTACAGCTTGCATGTAAGATTTCTCACCTCTAGATGGAGACAAAGTACAAGTAAACTACCGGGTTTGGAGCGTCGATGTCTACTCATGGATGCCTTCAAGGATTTTTGTACACATTTCATGTGCTCATTGATGTTGCTTTGGTTGTTTGGTGGCTTTATCTCGACAGTTTACATTCATCTTTTTTTACATTTACCTCATTATTTTACATATTAAGTGTTACAGTTGCCTTAAGATTTGTCTTTATTTCATGATGACCTCTGCTGGCATAGTTATACATGACAAGTACATAAATAAATATACAAACAAGCACACTATTTTTTTATTCTATTAATAGTTGCTTAGTCATCATTATTTCAACAAGCGTAGCGAAATTGGTTGAATTTTTGACATTCTTTGTATTGAATATTTTTCAGATTTAACACTGCTCGGATCATTT
Source organism: Sebastiscus albofasciatus (assembly GCA_916701655.1). Lineage (NCBI taxonomy): Eukaryota > Metazoa > Chordata > Actinopteri > Perciformes > Sebastidae > Sebastiscus > Sebastiscus albofasciatus. The sequence continues at coordinate 29,299 of CAKAOI010052579.1, forward strand.
TATAATATTAATGTTTGTCTCATCATCAAAGTCAAGACAGACTGATATGTAATGATATTAATAACCTTGATTTAATAGACTACATGGGACATTATCATGCAAATATCTCTTCTTTGAAATGATGAGATTACCATTACCACACCTAGATTCAGACAGACGGATTGTAATTCATATTATAGGCCTAGTTTTTAATATCTGTATGAGTACGTGTGTGTGGAATAAACAGCTGTGTGCACATGAATGTATTGCGTGCGTCATAAATCTGTTTACAGAGTCACATTGTGGGGACTCGCCTTCCTTTTGGGGACAAAATGCCAGTCCCCATAACGCATATCACTACATTTTAGGGTGAAGACTTGGTTTAAGGTTAGGGTACGGTTAGGTTTAGGTTAAGGTTAAGGTTAGGAAGAGGGTTAGGATTAGGCAAGTAGCAGTTAGTTAGGTCTCCAGGAAATTAATGTAAGACAATGTAATGTCCTCTAAAGGGATGGAAATACAACGTGTGCGTATCAGTCAAGTGCAACGTTTTTATTTTTAATTATTGCCAAACTATTTTCAAGATTGTGTTTCTATTTGTAAACTGTCTGTGTTTTCTCTTCCTGGATGAAATCAGTTTAGCTAAAGCAGCTCATTTGTACTGACGATGACTGAAGGGAAGGCCTCTCCAGAGCCACTAGGGAGAAGGGGGACTGGGCAGTGACAGATGCCCAGATCAGGACCTTAATCTCCCATGCCAAAAGTCCTGGCACTGGGCCCCGGACCCTGGATGTCCCGTTAACACTCGGCCGGCTGCAGACAAAAGAAGAGAAATCAACAAATCAATAGGCTTTCAGCCCCACCGGGGGAGGGGAAAGGAGGTGGAGGAGTGGGGGTGAGTGAGTGAGTGAAGGGCTGGGCTGGGCTGGGCTGAGCTGGGCTGGGCCAGGTTTGCCGATGTGTATGAAGGGGATGCATGGAGATTAGGTTGAGGGGGGGGAAGGAGGCTGTGCGCTGGGTGGAGGGCTCCGCCGAGTCCAAGGATTAAGGGGGCCGATTCAAACACTCGTTATAGGGGGCAGACTCGGAGGTGTGTGTGCATGGATGGATAGATGGATTTTGGGGGTCTAATCTGTCCTGGCCTTGGCCCGGTGCCCTTGTGCGTATTAAACGGGGGCCCCCGAGAGCCCAAAGTGCAGGACTGCTGGCTAGGATTAGGCAGATTCTAACAGGTGTTTTCTTTTGTGGTGCTGAGGGGGGATCTGTCCATCACGCATTAAACGAGCAAATCATGAAGTGAGCGGCTACTACTGATGGAGCGAGTGATACCAAAAGGGCATGACGTGTGTGTGTGTGTGTGGGTCAGTGTTTGTTTTTGGACTTGTGGACACTACTGGCCGCTTAGTGATGAGTGAGCGGTGGTGTTTTCTTCCATAAAGCAGGGTCAGATCTGCAGGAAATTAGATTAGGGAGAGAAAAACTGAACCAAACTGGTACAAAACTGTGAGATTACGTACACTTTTTTTCAGAAGGTGACATCCTGACCCCGGCAGCGCTGCAGGAGTCCGCTGTGGAGGAGATTAGTGTAGCTGCTACTGTAGAGCACTTTCACACTGTAGGAGGATCAGATCAGAAGAGCTTAGAAGTCACAGAGCTTGTCACTATCCTCTTTAGCTAGGCAAGAGAAGTACACACAAACGACACAGCTGGTGAGGATATAAAGTATAGACAGATAGATAGATAGATATGACTCTTAAAGTGAGGGTGGGCAGAATGTTTCTGGCATCATTGGGCAACAATCCCATAATAACCTTTCAGCATATTGTAATTCAAGTGTTCTGAGAGATAACTAGACTTCTCCTCCTCCTCATGGCTCTGTTTTAGGCTTTAAAAAATCTAGCCCGAGACTTTGACCAATCACAGGTCATTTCAGAGAGAAGAGAGCGTTCCTACTGGCTGTGCTCCGGCTGGTGGGCGGTGCTTGGTATTTCTTCAACTTGATCTCAACATGGCTGCCGCGTCACAAACTTTCTCATTTTACAGCTAAACAGTACACTACTAGATGATTCTGAAAACATTTTGAGTTGAGAAATAGGCATTAACGTAACAGAATATTGATTAATATTTGATCAGCGCCGCATAGTTTGACCGTTTGGTCGGAGTTTGCAAGTGATTGACAGCTGCTCAGAGACGGCAAGACACCAGCTCGGCTCTGATTAGTTGTTTTCTTTCGGTCTGTGAACTCTCGCAGACATCAGAGGACACAGAGGAACATGATTTTCTTCAGATTACCTGTTTCATGTACTACTGTCAGGATATAGCAACCGTTTAATAAAAATAACTTTTTTTAATCATATTTGCTCCAATCTCGCCTACTTCAGCTTTAAATCATTTGCATGTACAGAATATATAAAAAAGATATTTGATATTTCAATAAAACTTGTATTACTGATGAAAAGAGTTCACAGTGAGTCAACTCCATAGTTGATGAAATTACAGAATTGCTCTTTCATGTTTTAATACCAGATAGTGTTATAGTGTGTGGGATATAGAAAATGTATTTTTGGAAATCAATACGACACAATAGAACTTTATTATCCAACTTAGTGGAAACTTGACTGCATCTCAGCCCTCTAACCTCCAATTCCATGTACAAAGGTGGATATGTAGTGGTAATGGACTCATCATATTTCCAGTTCATTCTTCTAACCAACACCGGTGAGGGAAGGCGTGTATTATGTATGTAATGACAGACTGGAGGGAGGAGTGGAGTGATGGAGAGAGTGGGAGGAGAGCTGGAAAAAAGCTCTGCTGCTCCCCTGCTGGGTCTTTAATGAAGTGGAGCGACTTCCTGGTTTGTTCCTCCCAGCTGTTGTCTCCACAAAGCCAAGATATTTGGCCTTGGCTCTTTGTCCTGCTCGGGCTACCATACCTCCAAATGACCGAGCGAACACGGAAAGATAAAAGCAAAGCATCTGGTGTCTTGTTCTGTCCAACTGCTCCGGAATGCAAAACGTCTCTCCATCTGTTGTCTCCTTCGCTTTGGGTTTGGGGTAAATGCTATAAAGATTTTGCCGATTGAACCCAAGACGTGAATATGAATACTGGAATATTGTATCTTTGCCTCTCCTTCCCTCTGCCCTTTACCCTTTATTATATTGCATACATCAAGTTTTTTTATTCCAGTCATACCCAAAGACTGGGTCGGGACTCACAGGTGGGTCGCAGGAGATTTTATTAGGGTCGCCAAACAAATTTCTTCCGTCTTTTAGTCAGCATTTATATCTGCAGTTCACCTTTGAGCCACTTGAGGGAGCCTGACTGTTTGTATTGTTCTGATAATTTTAGCACACTTATAATAAAAAAAAGCAAGAGAGTGTTAACTCTGCATAAACACATTTATTCGGTCTCATTTAAAAAGTATTTAACATGTGTACATGTCTTCAATAATGCACCTATCAAACAAAGTTGTGATTGATTGTTATGATTTATCCAACGTATATCTCTTCAAGCTGGTTTACCTGTTTGAGATAATAATGAGGTGATGCAGATACGGCTGTAAAAATGATCAGGAACGTTCATTTACACACAATTTCGCTCTTCTCACGATTTATAGATATAAGACCTATTGTGAATTGGGTTGCGATGGTTTGTCGTTTTTTTAAAAAGTGGGTCCCCAGAAAAATAAGTTTGGGTTTATTCACTGGCTTATTCTATATAAATATTTCTGTCTTATTTTTCATATTTTATTTATAACAAAAAAGATAAACACTAAAAACAAAAACCTACATCCTCACATTCAAACCCATAACAACTTGTGAATAAGTGATGAAAACACCCTGGAGTGTGTTGGGGTCACCATTACTCCATCCCCTGACATGTCATTTGTTGTATTTGCAGCCCATCGACCACTTACAGCATCAAATATTGTCTTCGACCATTTATCTGCAATTCAGAAAAAATATGATGGTAAAGAAGTTGTTTTTATGGGTTAGACAGAGCATGCATCATTTTGAATATTTCCCTTTCCCCAATTCATTTTAGCTGAACGTCACACTTCCCCTGAGTTGATTGGAGGTTATTCAGATCACCTCTTGTGCAGGGTGTGAGGAACTGATGGCTCCTAATTAAGAAGTGAGAGCAGCTTGGTTCCCCTCTTGGCCAATCAGGGTGTGACGACGCCCTTTCTTTAGGGCTTAAGAGAGTTGGGGATCTTCACCCTCAGGGCATTCTGATTTTACCTTGACTTAGTGCAGACCTCGTTTCAGCAGATTCAGCCGTAAATGCTGGTCTTTAGGTCCTTTTGAGACTTCTTTGCTGCCTTAAATTTTCCGATTGAAGGTGATTTTGAGCACTCTGAAACCACCTGGAGTGAACATTAAAGAACACCTTTCCACTACCTGCATCAGGGCAGACCTCAGTGCTGTTCGTGCAAGAGTTTGTGCTTGCCCAACAATAACATAATGCCCGTGGGCTTTATTTCGGTTATTTTCATTGAAACACCCTTCATGCACATTTCCTTATCGAAGAGGCATTTGTTTTTTATTGAAGAGCCATTTTTCATAGTGAATGCACTTGAGATTTATTTCTCCAAGTATATTAATATTATATATAGTATATTTCTATACTATGTGGTTCGGAACTGGTTCTTAAGCTCTTCCTCCCGATTAGCTAAAAATCTGGGGAATCCATGCGCCACATAATTGGCAACCACGAAGGGACATGTCACATGGTTGGTGTGGGACACACGCACACACGCTGCTTCCATTCACATGATGAGTATCAAATAAAGTACTCTATTGGCATTGATACTGGCATTGTCCTCTTTTAAACAATAAACCTAAACTAAACCTAACCCTACCCATAGCTCGAGACCGGGTCCCAGCCTTCATTCACTTCATCCCCAGTTTCTGTGGCTCCACCCATGAGTAGTCAGTTAGCCGTGTTTTGCTAAAGCTGCAGAGTCTGGGAAACTTGTGTTCAGAAATAGGGTGGATTGGCAGCGTTAGTGGCTGTCAAACATTGAAGATTTAAACGTGTGTACCACATTTAGCAAATAGGGTAGAGAAAACAAACAACCTGTTCTGAGGTTGAGGCTCAGGAGAGGGAAGCTGTCATGCACACTTTTATGGACAGTGACACTAGTGATGATTTTTTTTTTTTTGTGAAATTGTGTTAAGGGTAAATAACTGTGTGAAGGATATGAGTTAAACACATATAATGCGGTGATTATTTTATATTGCTGTCATTTCCATTTTTCCCAATTCATTTTAGCTGAATGTCACACTTCTCCTGAGTTGATTGGAGGTTATTCAGATCACCTGTTGTGCAGCGTGTGGAGGGACTGACTCCTAATTGAGAGCAGCTTGGTGCATTTCTACTCTTGGCCCGATGAGAGGTGGGGAACTGCACACTGAGGGCATTCTGATCCTTCCTTGACTTCCTCATTTTAGCAGATTCAGACATAAACTCTCCTTTTTGAGACTTCTTTTCTGTCTTTTGCTTTTCTGATTGAGGGTGATTTTTAGCATTCTTAAACCTATAGCTGGAGTGAATATTAAAGATTACCTTTCCACCAGGCTACATGCATCAGGGCAAACCTTAGTGCTGTTTGTGCACAAGTTTGTGCTTGCATAATGATGACCCGTCCGCAGGCTTTATTTTGCTATTTTTGTTTACTGGTCTCTTTTCATTGAAAGCCCCATTATATACATTTCCTTACCGAAGAGGCATTCATTTTATTATTTTGTCACAATAAGGGAAATTAAGTCCATTTCAAGTTGATTTTTGTACATCTGGACAAAGTAAAACGTCCCTGAACAATATCTCTATGAAAAAGACTTGTGCTGATGTGTTATGGCAACAATATGTTGCAGGCATCAAGTCTCAGGTGGTTTATAGGGAAAATAGACATATCGTTTTTTATAGTTAATTTACATTACACTAATTAATCGTCAAGTGACCGTTACAGTATAAAGACCATGAGGGGGAGAAAGGGAGTACCATGCGTGTTGAAATCAGACTTCAAGACAAAGATCTGATTAACTTTGAGACAAAGGACTCAACCTTGGCTAACCTCTGATGGATGGCTGCATTGTAGAAGAAACTTTGTTCAGAGAAGCTCCTCATTTTCCATCTTTCCAAAACAACAACAAGTGTCATCTTCTGGAGTCTAGCGTCGCTGCAACATCTGGCATCTTCTCACCTTTGTGAAACTGCCATGCAGCTAATAGTGTGAACAGGGGAAACTACTTGCACTGCCGGATAAAAGCCAGTCTGGGCTTTATGTGTGAAATAGTCTTCTGTCCTCCTGTGAACCAGGTGGTTCGTGTGTTGCTTGTCAAACTGAAATGAGGGAAGAGCAAATACAAATCAGACCGGAGGATGGCATCCAACACTTTCTCTTCCTCTCTTCTTTTCACTTTGTGGTGGCGATGGGATTTAATTTCCTCTGTGTGGTTTGCACACCTCTGGATATCATGACCACCAGCCTCTGGCTCCTTCTTACACCCACATGTCAACAGACAGCTGAAGTGTTGGATGGCCTTTGTCTTTGTGTGAGGTCCTAACGACACTTTAACAGTTGTCTGCATGTGTTTTCCACTTAATCCTGCAGCGTCCTTTTCATTCAGTCGTAAAAACAGATTATTGTAGTATTATCTGTCCTTTTGTTGTGCACATTAGTTTAAAGACATTAGCTTAATTTCACTGAATAAACAAGACCGTCACCAATATATCAGACCGGCAATACTTCATCTAGAGGAGGCCCTAAAGACCACATCCCCTTTTGAGAAAAAAAATCCTGTGTGTAAACAGAAGAAGTTGAAACTTTTCTCTAAACTTCTACTTTAAACAAACCGGTAATAGTAATAACTCTATGGCGAAGAGTTGCTGTGTAGTTGGTTGCACCAACAATAAATCCGAAAACGCTGATCTCCGATTTGTTCCCCTGCCATGTCCTAAAAAACACATAAGGGGCTTTATGGCTCCACGCTATAACCAGACCAGCATTGCATCATCACTGAGGCTGCGCTCCTTTTTGGGGGAGAGAAACACGCCGTCAATCCCATTGACAATTGATGCATTCTTTATTTTACTTTCACCCATTTAGTGTTTTGGATACTGCCACTTGGGGGCGCAAAAGTTGAGAATTGTGAAATTCTATTGGGGTCAAAGCAAAAACAAAATGCTCAATACATTCCTAACATGTAATCCTCCATTCTTCTCATTTCAATCAATGACTATTGTTCTTGGTTTTCAGGGTGCATTGATTTCATCTAAAGATGAGGTATCGATGCAATTGATCTACTACAGGGCTCAGAGCAAGAACAATCGATCCGCAGCTGGTTTAGCAAATGGTGGATTCCTCTCTGTTCTTTGTTGCTGAACACTAATTACAGATTAAAACTCTTTGATGCCTCGTGTCGTACCCGTCACCTCATAACAGGACACGGCAGGATCCCGTCGACGGCCTTCAAGGAGCTCACGGCGGGCAGCGTCAAGTCATGCTGCTCTGTGACGCTTCTGTTTCAGGACTCAAAAGTTACTTCCCATGAGTTGGAGCCGGAGCTGGAGATGGCTTTAGCGCCGGCAAGTGACAAAATCTTCACGACTCACAGGAGCGGATCTCCTCACAGGAAGAGTCATTTGGGTCATTTGAAGGATTGAACTCTGACAGTAGCTTCTGAGGATATCTGTGAGAGACGTGAGATAATTTAACCACTATACATTTTCTTCTTCGTTCTTCTTTTATTCCCTTTTTCGCCCCGTAAAAAAAGCGTGTAACGTTTCTTACCCGACACTGTTATATCATTATTGTCATTGCATTATGTCTTTTTATTGTGAACTATACTCAGAAATATTCTCTTTTTTGATTAGTGAATTATTTGAGAAGTCTGCTTGGTCCATAACATATTTCAGCACGTGAAACAAGAAAAATAGTCTCAAGTATACTGCTGTTCACATCAAATACTATCTGGCAGTGGGTCAATGAGATAACTTCAAAGCATGAAAAGCTTTTGATCATCGACACCGGACCAAACAAAGAGTCATATTGCCGCCCCTTCCTGCTAAATAACAGCCATTTTCCTTTTTGCTTTGAGGTCTGCAAACCCTCTTTTCCCCTTTAGATAAAGGTGCTGCATGTGCCATTGTTGGTTTATTTCTCCCCTCTGGGCAAAAGAAGCCTTCACCTACAGTAGAGAGGATTAGTACCTGGATCCAGGCAAGAAACCAACCCTGAACACACTTTCAAAGGCAACCCCCAACACAGAGAGGATGCTGCTCCATCAGGCAGCTGCCGTCCAGTTTAAGGGGGCTGCTGATGTGTGACGACAACAGCAGGTGATGGAGGGAGGGACGGACGGGGCAGCTCACCTTTCTCTGTGGTCAGTCACTCAGTGTTGGTTTAGGGGCTCCCAGGCCAGCGCCCGGGGCCTCTGTGATGGATGGGTACAGCTGAGACGATCCTGATCTAACGAGGGCCGAGTGGGGCCACAACCCGACCCTGAGGACCCCCCGACCCCCGACAATATCCTCTTATGTATTGTATTTACTCTGAAAAGTAGCACTAGAGCAATGTATCAGTTTGCTGGACAGTTTATAGGCCTGTTTTTATTAGATATCAGATATCAGTCAGGTCAGTGTTTACTGCCACAGACGCTGCTCCCTGATCCCACAAGCAGTCTGTAAAAGCAGAAATGAAATTTGATCAGCATTTAATCATTTATAATTCTCTAATTGTACATTTGGATGTAAGTTGATTCCGTTTGATACACCCCAGAGTTTCAGTGATTAAAATAGAATGATAAATGAATAAATAATGAAGTGAATGCCTGATTATAGAGCTTATCTGTAAAAATAAATAGGTCAATGTGCTAATAGTCTGAACAAGTTTTGGTCGGTTTAAGTCAGGGGTCGACAGCCTTTACTATCAAAAGAGCCATTTTAGGCAAAAAAAAAAAATCCTTCTGGATGAAGGTAACACAGTTTGTAGTATATAGTACATAGTGTATAGTATATAAGTCTGCAGTGAGGGCCAAAGTGCAAATGTACGATGGAGTATTAGTGCCACACTGGGGGAATTTTTTTTTTTTTTTATCGAGAATAAAGTCATAATATTACGAGAAAAAAAGTCGTAATATTATGAGAATGAAGTCATAACTTTACGAGAAAAAACAAAACAACACGTAAAATTATTACTTTATAATATTATGACTTTATTCTCATCATAGTATGACATTATTCTCGAAATCTCAGATTTATTTTTTTTCCTTAATGTGGCCCTAATACTCCGTCGTACCGTCGTACCATAGACCTACAACAATGATAAATAAAAATGAAAATGTAAACAAAAAACAGTTCAATTCATTTCCACTAATTTTTTAAAAGTAATCCACAGGGAGCCGCTGGAGAAGAGCTAAAGAGCCACATGTGGCTCCGGAGCCGCAGGTTGCAGACCCCTGGTTTAAGTGGAAGGTTTTTTGCACCCCATAATGGTCTAACTGTTATTTCAGAGGCATTTCCTTTAAAGTGTAAATTCTCCTTCAAAGTAAAACAACTATTTGTCATTATGTTTGCCTGAAAATGGGGGGAAATAAACACAACATTCTGGTTTTAACTGCAAAACAACGCAAAATCTTATCAAGTATATTTGTCTAATTACTAGTCAAAATATCACTTAATGTAACATTTACACACATTAACACTTAATATAATAACAATCACCGAACAAGTAACAGTAACAGTGAGATATAAGAACTAGATTTTTGAATGCATATTGGATATCTTAAGTGGAAAAACTACTTTTGAGCATTGCAGGCTTATTATAACACACAACACTTCCTAATACTAGTGTAGTACAGCTCAAGATGAGTTTTCCCAGCTAATGTCAAGATCTCTTTTTTATCTTGAAATGCCTAAATATTACATCTTATTTCAAGAAATCATACCAAGCAAATTTGTACATGTTCTATTGGCAGATTTTTTACTTATTACAAGACAAAACATCTTGTATTCATTTATTTATTTTTTTTAACTTATTTTTTAAGTGACCTTTTATCCAGTTTATCTGTCCTGTTAAAGCTACTGGATTAAATTAGAATGAGACACATGAATATGAGACTAACTTTGTACATTTACTCAAACTATAATCATGTGTACTTGTACCTTATTTCCATTTTGGTACTTTTACTTTTTTAGTTTTAGTTTTATGGTTTCACAGTTGATAACTTGTATTAAAGATGATGAGATGTATTAAAGATGAACTTGCAGAGCGATAATGATTTCCAAACACCAAATGGACTTGGAGGTAAAGATGTTGGAGACGAAATGAAGTTACAGTGTCATTTTGATGTACAATTTCATTACATTAAATTAGACTGTGATTTAATTTACAGTTTCATTACATGACATTTACAGAGTAATTTCATTTAGTGTCAGCTGGACGGACGGTCGTGTCAACAGCTCTGACCTTCAGTCTCCCACCAGTGGCATGTTGCTGCGTCTCTGCCAGATCCAAACTCACTAACACACTTCCCATCCATTATCCATCTGGGGCCCCCACCTCCCTCCATCTCCCTCCATCTCTCTCTCTCACACAAACTCCTGTCTGCTTGGTCATCCGATCAATCCCTCCACCCCTCCTCACACACATAAACACGCACATGAAGAGACGCAGAATCCTCAAATTATTCAATCCTGACACACTCTGACATCTGTTTTTGTGCTTAACAGTATATTTGCTCTTTACTATTAATCGTCTGTGTATTATACATCTGTTCAAATGTGTATATTATCTCATTTCCAATTTATGTTATTGTATTTTATCACTAATACTGATAAAAACATACTAAACACTGCACTCCATTACCATGAACTTCACTGACACCTTGCAGTATATTTAATCAGATAAAATTACACATGCCTAGCCTAAAAACTTTAGTATTTATTGCAGAACTACTTTCCTAGATTTCAGACAAAAGTTATTCTATTCAAATGAATAAGAATAATATTGAGAATATATTGAATTGGAAGTATAAAAGTATAAAATATACTTTCTTGTTACACAAACAAGCAGCTGAGAGAAGTGTTTTTAACTGTTTGAATATGTCGTTGAACAAACCTCTACAGGATGAATACAAGTTAAAATAGTCAGGCGGGCACCACGTGTCTCTGCACACTGAAATATGTGTCTTCATACTTCAGGTCTGTTTATCCAGCTGTGCTAATGGACATATAAAGTGGAATAAAAGTGGATATGCCAAGGTCAGGTTAGGGAAACAGGTAACTCCTGTTAAAGGCATCATTTACTTTACTCCATCCAGTGTTCAATATAAAGCAAGATACCAAAGTGGAGTACAACATATATGGTTTTCTTAACTACTGTCAAATGTTGTTAATGTGCTAAGTTGTTTCAGACACAATCTTACAATGTGAATGGTGCTTCAGTTCTGTATCAGATGTGAGTTTTCTGGCCTAAATTTGGTTTCAGAAGAGCAAGAGACATTTCAGCATCAGTATACGTTCATATGAAACTGATAACAGAATGCATAAGCAAATATACCTAAAGTACACTGATATAACTTAACTTGAAACCAGGGTTGGAGGGAACCACTGTTAAAGTGGGTGAAAAATATAGGTGGGGTTATCACAATCTAAACTTCAAAGAGTGCACACAACTACTTTAGTCACTTTTCATGTGTACAGCTGAGAGCAACACCATGAATGACATCAGGGAGAAACTGTGCACTAAATGTCCATTTGACTGTTTCATCATGGCAGCAGGCTTTTCAACCCGATTGTGCCCATTCAGAACAGGTATAAACACTTAAAGCTTGGGTAGCTAACGTTGGAGAAACCAGCAAGAGTACGCTGGATTTAGAAAATGATCCAATGAAACCCCCAGCCCAGTGTTGACAACTCTTTTCCAATGAAAGCAGCAGCAAAGTTGGCAACACTGACAGCCCGTCCCTTCAGGCCTCCCTCCAAAGACACTCCCATAAAAATGATTATTATGAATGTAAACCTACAATAATAAACGGCTGTCAAGCTAGTAGCTTCTAGAATTCTCTGTTGACGAGCATTGAGTGCACGAGCAGAGTACGAGCAGGTAGACGAGACAGGCAGGTGGGCCATCCAATTGTTTAATTTGGCCCAAATCAAATGATTGGACGGGCTTATTACAGTCCTGCGACAGCCGCAGATACCGGATTTTTCTTTTCTTTTTTTTGTCAGAGCATTTGATTCATTGTTTGCTGTTGGGGTGTAATGAGAATTTCACAAAATATAACAAAAAATGTTTCTAAAATACATCACCCACCCGAGCTTTAAGATGCAGTTGGACAATACAATGAACAACCTGGTTCGTTTGAGGTCTTTTAATCTGCATGTTTACAGGATTTTGTGCTTCCATATAAATGTACTGATCTACTGGCTGATGTCTAATCGAGTGGTTCAGGAATGAGTCCTAAAACCCGAGAAATCAGTTATTATTTTAGCACTTCCGGCTCCCTCGTCTTGAAGTCAATGTTTTTTTAAATGGGTTTTTAGTTAGATGCGGTTAACACAAGTTTTTAAGAGAGATTTTAATGTTTTTTTCTATGATATAAATACATCAGTAAATATCCCACTTGGGAATTTTGAAGCTTTTATATCTCTTAAAAAAGGTGGTCGCTAACAAGCGGCTAAATGAGACCACAGGACGTCATCACGACTAGTCCGCCTTTACAGCCTCGTTGTGTATCCTCATGTTCATGCGACTGTGGCTTTGTACTTCTATTTTAAGAAACAAAATGTTTGTTTGCCACAGAGCTTATTTTTTGCAATAATCCAAAACCCCAATGTAAAAATCAACCAGTGTGAGTCTAACTTCTGGGTTGGCCAGTATGTCATCCCTGCACCACTCTATTTGTGACATACAGGCTAAGTTTAACTCTTGTGTGTTTTGTTGTGTGCGAGCCAGCGGTCAAAGAGGTCAAAGGGGAGACATTGTGTATTTCCAGGCATGTTTTGTCTGGGATAGTTTTGGTCTGGAGTGCTGGTGACTGGGGGGTTTATTCAGAGAGTGTCAGCTGGCCCATACAGTGCGACTACACACACACTACACCACCTCCGCTCCTTCCTCAGCCAACCACCACACATGAGGAAGTCCCTGGTCTGTTTGGTGCGATCATCAGGACAGCTGGTGCCTGGGCAGCTGCACGGCTGCGGGGTGGCTGGGAAAGAGCCCGTCCCCGGCAAAACCCAGGAGGGGTTTCTGCATCTGCTCAGCTGTCGACCCACCCACCCCCCCACCCCTCACCTCTCTTTCCTAGTTCCCCCCTACTCCATCAGCTGAGAGCAGCAGGAGAGACAGCTGGCCGGTGCTGAGGGTGAGGGTGTGTTTGTGTGTGTGTGGATGGGGGTCGACCAAGCAGCAATGACATCACTGCCAAAATGACAATGAATTGATCCGACTAAAGGCCAATTCATGGTTGCAAGGATCCAGGTGGGTCCACGTGACAAAAATGTGACCGCGAGGTCGCTGCTGTTTGTATGAACTGTATTCAACATCCTTCGTCCTATTCTCATGAGGCGGTCACACACCAGTTGTTTTTTTTTTTACTTTTTCTTGTTCAGCCAAATACAACAAAACAAAGAAGCGCCTCTTCTTGCTGTCGTGAGGTTTCTAGTGCATAATGTGTGGAGGGTGTAGTAGAGCGTGCTGACGCTGCTGCTGCTGTATCATGAGTAGCCAAAGCCTGATATATATCTCATTCCTCTGTGTCATGGAGCTCCATTGTTGTCCAAAAACTATTAAAAATACATCAAGTAACGACACCGTTTCACTCATTACCATGAATATGATAAATGTGTGTTAATCCACTGCTAAAAATAGTCCCCAACAAACAATACCATTTTACCTGTTTGGGTAATGTTTGCTAAAAACTACAGTGCCAGCTGTTTGAAGAAGTGAGAAGCAGGGGGTTTGGGACAGAGTGCCACAGACACATTGACAGTTTTGGCCTCTTTAATAGGATTTGTTAACAATAAGAAAAACATGAAATGACATCAGCCTTATTTTTCAGCTAAGGCGTTTTAACATCAACATTAGAGCCCCTTTTCCTTTTACACATGCCGGCTTGCTTGACTCGGTTTGCCTCGGCGCGTCAGTCCAGCGCGGCAGAGATTTACATCTCCATTACAACAGGGCTACCTGCTTGAAGGTGTGTGTGTAAAGATAAAACAGTAGATAAATACATTGTTTTTCCTACAAGTTATTCACAATAGAAGTCCCCTGTTATTTTGTTATATAAAAGCTTTTATTATGAAGCAGCAGAAATCAGGAAATGTTGGGTTTTCGTCACGGGTTGGCTGCAGTCGGCGAGATATCACTGCAAGAGATGTTCCATCTGGGACGCGACTCGGCACAACTCGGTGCGTTAAAACTGGTAATGGAAATGCAAATTAGCGTGGCATGGTTTGACTCAACGTGGCCAAAAGTGCCAGTGGAAAAGCCCTATACGTATGTTACCATGCCTGCACATTTGTCTTCCCTAAAGCTGTGAGATTCATGAGCAGATTGGAGTTTCACCTAGTCTCATCTTTAGTATAAAAGGTGTAGTCTATTATCACATTATCAACAAAAGACTATTTATTTGATGTGTAAATCTTAAATATATGATAATTAAATATAATTTGTTTCCACAGATCATGTGATGAGTCAAAAACATAAAACTTCCTTAGGTTGAAAACCCTTTTTTAGTTTATTCCTCCACTGGTATTCTGTAAAAGAATATGGACCAAAGTTCAGGAGAAGTTTTGGCATCCACATCTATTTAACCACATGACACGACTCATCACTAGGTCACTATAATCAGCAGATGAGGGGGTGGAGGTTGTGTTGTTGTGTGTGTGTGTGTGTGTGTGTGTTTGGGGGATGGGGTGAGTCTGGGGAGTTTAAATGAGGAGAAGTTGAGGAGGGAGGAGGAGGAGGGAGGTGGACGTACTAGAAAGCAGAGTTCCTTTGTCCTCATAAAGTCTGGCCATACAGGCGTCAGGAGCGAACCTCTGTTCAAGAGATGAGCAAAGAAAGGAAGAGAGGCTGATGTCACACTGAGCGCACGTTGCCTCGTGATTATTGTAGCAGCAGAAGAATGTTTAAAAATGTCATTTTTATTCATATTTGGCAATAATTTAACTCCAATTTATCGGATATCACTGAAAACGGTTGGATCACATGTTAATAAATGACAGCCAGGTGCAGGGAAGCTCAGTTGTGTTTCTATTGTAATGAAACATAAATATTATTTTTATGTAGAAGCTGTAATAACTGTTGTCATCTGGTGAATTTTTTTTGTACACATTTGAAGTTGTGTACATTTGGATGGTAAATGATTTAAGACAACAGATGATGATCTATAGATAGCAAATTATTAAGAGCTGAACTGATTAGCCGATCGACAAAAAATTAATCAGAAACTATTTTCATAATTGATTCATTGTTTGAGTCACTTTTAAAGCAAAAAATGCCAAAGATTTTATACAATAGCATCGTATTATTAAAAGTGAATATATTCTGCTTTTCTCTGTTTTCTATCATTGTATACTGAATATCTTTGGACTAGTGGTTGGACAAAACAAGCAATGTTTTAGTAATTTTCTGTCTTCCAATAGAGTTTCAGGTTAGTTTAGTTTATTTATGAAGGGACAGTGCAAATTATTAAATACACGTGGTATAAAAAATGCCAGAATTAGCCAAAAGGCTATTTTTCATTTGTTGTCCCTGGCCAAGGTGTTACAAAAGGCTTCCTAAAATACATCCTAAAACAAGACATGCGGTTTAAATGTTGGAAAGGACACACAGCAGTTAAAAGCAGTAGAATCAGTAGTGACATTTCTACATATAAAACCACATTGCAGACAAGCAGGACGTATAACAGATAGAAGCAGACATGTTTTAATTGGGTACTGAAAGATCTATAAGTGTTTAGTTGTCTGATGTTAATTGGAGTTATATTCCACTCTCTTGAACCTCTGACAGACCGGGCTGACTTGCTAAACAAAGAAACTTTTTTTATTTTATTTATTTGCACATACATAAAACTGCACAAAATCCAGTCAATGAAAAAAAAACAAACAAGAAATGTGTCAGGAGAGGTCAAGAAGCCACAGGCTGATACAAAAAAAAAAACAGTAACAAAAAAGGAAGAAAGATCTAAATACAACAAAAGTTAAACAACAAGAAGCACACAAAATGTGCAGAAAAACCTAACCAAACAGTGGAAAAGAATCCAATAAAAACAATGAAATACATACAAAAAACAATACAGAAGAAAATAGAACATAATTAACAGATAATTAGACATCATGAATTAAATGTTTTCATAATTTAATTTTAAAATGTTCTAAGGATAACAAGCTCTTCTTGATAACATGTATTTTGGTGTTCCATATTTGTAAACCACGATATCTGAGGGAGTACTGGCCATGTCCAGGGGAAGATGATTAACCTGTCTAGTATTATGTGAATGAATTTGAGAATTAGATTTAAAGGAGTTGCTAAACGATGATGGTAGAGAAGAAGGCAAGAACATATATTTATATATAAACACACATGTCTGATGAATATTTATGTCATAAACTGAAAGACTGTTCAGTTTCCTGAACAGAGGCCTCCTTAGACCTAACAAATAATATGCAGACTAATCAATGTCAAAATGAATCACGAGTTGCAGCCCTTAATAACAGCTGATGCCCCTCATGAGGGCCATTTTGACTTTTTTAAAGAAACAAGATTATAGGCTTTACTTGCGATGAATTAAGAGAAAACACGCAGCTTAGGCACTCAGGTTTAACTTCACTGTATCCCCGGGGTTAAAAAATAAAACCTTTGCCTTGGGGGGGAGAGTTGAGGATGAGAAGGGAGGAGGGGGGAGGAGGTTGAGGATACATATCCATCTGTCTGGAGAATAAAGCGCAGTTCATCTCCGCTGTTATGCAGCTATGGTTTCATCTAAGTGGCCTCAGCCCATCTGGTCCCGAGCATGAAAGGTCGCTGGTGACCATTGATCCCTTATTGATTCCATGAATTGTTTAATGACCACCAAGGTCAATTAATTAACCATTTGCTGGGTGTTTTAATTGCCCTGGGCTAATTTGAGTCCGCTGATTAATTCTGCAGTCCCCGATGGTGGAAATGGACCTCAACGTCAATGGTGGGATTAAGAGCAACAACAATGGATGACAGATGACTGACAGAGCACTGAGTGGCTTTGGAAAGCTGTGCTGATGTTTGCATTGTACATTTTAATGAGCTTATTGTGTTATAGGACTCGATGAACTGACCATATTGCCATAATTTATTCCAGAGTTGCCACTGAAACATATTGAACAATCTCTTGTTATTTTTGTGAGGTCAACCTCGTCAAAGAGCAAAAGACTGGAGAGGCTGTAACGTAAATACATATTCACATCACAGGGATGTGAGACTAAAACTACTTATTCAGACACTCCATATGCAAATCAGGACATCTAAAGGTTTGAGTGTAAGAAATTCTATTATTTCAACTCGGGTCTAATTTTGCTGCTATCGATTATGATAACGTTGTGCTCACAAATAAACCTCTCTTGTGTTGTTAATGTCTTCATTCAGTTTTGGTGCTTAATACATGAAATACATGTATTTAAATAATTATTTATGTTTGTATTCCTTAAAGGGACTCTGTGTAAGAATCGGAAATTGCTTGTCAATAGCGACATTAAGTCAACAAAAGTCAGCGTCCTGTTGCTTGTGCTCGCTCTACATAGACATGAACGAGTATCGCTCAAAACAGTGAGGCGACACACGTCAGCTAAAAGCACAATATCACTCTATATTTCAGCTGCTTGGCAGTAATGTTAACTGACCAGATGAAGGTCTCTCCATGAATCAATGCTGATCCTAGTGTTGGCTTTTCCTGCCTCGGCCTCCCGACCGCGGCCGGAGAGAACAGGGGAGACACCGTCACTTCACAAGACACGGAAAACCTCTGTTGGTCTGGAGGAGCTGCAGCAGTTATTTCTGCACAAACGTCAACTGAACATTCACTAGATATTCTCAGAGCTAAACTAACTCTTCTGCAGTGTGGGATGTGCGCACATGCACGTGAGAGTGGAGCGAAAGAGCGAGTGAGAACGAGCGCGGTGTGTGAGTGAAGGCAAGCAGGCAGAGGAGCAGAGTACAGCAGAGACTCCGGCCCTGGAGACCAAAGTTATGGTCTCCCCCGTGTCCTCCGACCAACCGGCCAACACTGATATAACTTTGCAGTTTTGATGCTTCCGTGTAGTTTGTGTTGGAGTCTGAGTCTGAACAGCATAGCCACACGCGTGCGCGCATGGGACACCGACCCACAATGATTTATATGTGTAAGAAGTTACAAACAGTCCCTTTAAAAATAATTTGACAATGTAATATCATATATGCAACAAGCTAATTCTTAACAGCACAACTCAATGCCGGTTTGAGTAATAATATTATAACAATATTGATTTATGTAGAGATGTGGAAATCATTTTTGCATCTGTGTTTTCCCTGAAATGAGACTCTTAGTTTTTTTTAATCCTCACAATGACGAGGTTCATCGTATCAAATGCAAACACACACAAACAGAAGCTCATCCTCATCCACACCTCCACACTGTCCCCCTCCTCCTCCCTCACCTCTCTGTGTGTGTCAGGTGTCGGTTCTTTCCTGCCGACCGACTGATTAATCTCAGTGTTTGGTGACGTCAGTGTCACTTAGTGTTTGTTATCAAATACAGGCCTCTACTCTCAGCCCTCCTGGCACGCGAGAAAGTCCCACAATCTGTGTTTTCTCCTGACCACCCCGAGATTAAATCAGTAAACTGTAAGTGGTGAATTTAATCACTTTCTATCTTGAAGCCGAGCTAATGGTTCATCAGTGTTTCCTGTGTTTGATTAAAGACTCTAAATAACCTGTCAGGATTGTTTCATGTCTAAAACCTGCCAACACTAGCTTATACTGTAGCTTATACTGTAGCCTGTACTGGACCTATTTTGGAAACATTTCATTATGCCTCATTACACTAATGAAAACATCTCACATTATATTCCATTACGTCAATTTCCTTTCTAATCTTAGCAATCATTTTGTGGATGTTTTTTTTTTTTAATTAGTGTATATCTTATTTTAGAAATCAAACATTCCCTCAGCAGTAATGTTTTGGAGTTCAGCGCGTTGTTTAGTTTGCTAACTGAATAATTACTTCACGACATGAAGAATTGATTAATAGTTAAAAGGAAATGTTTTCACTCCAACTATAATCTGTTACTGATCAGTTTATTTTATTAAACTATAGTACCACTAACATGATCCTTCACATGATCGTAAATCTCTAATCTGGCTCCTTTCTGAATCTGTACAATATATAGTACAATGCCCTGTACTCACTGCAACAGGTTGTAATTAACGAGTTATAATTATCTTTATTTACCGTCTTTATCTACTTAATCCTATCACACAAACAATACAGAAATACCAGGCATTAAGAAAATTGTAGTTGCTATACTGTAAATGGATTTGATTCCATTTTAGTCATAAAGAAATGTTTCATAAAGATGCTCTTCCTCTTTTAATGCAATATTTTTAATCTATTTTTTTATTTATAAACCAGTTTTCTCTTTGTTCAAGGTTCAAGGTTCTTTATTTGTCATTGGCAAAGAAAATCTTTGGTCTCAGGTTCCTTCAACAATGCTCATAAAATATCTATATCTATATCTATATCTATAAATATATATATAAAAGGAGAAATCACACAAGTAAATGTAAAAGCAAAATGATAATGTAAGGCATAAAATAGTGCAGTTAAAAGACATATAAATATAAGTAAGTATACAATAGTAATGTAAATGTAAATTTGTAATTTTGTAGAAGACAGTATTTCAGATGGGAAAACTGAATGTAAACAGGACGTAGTATGTATTATACATGATGATACGTATGAACTCAGAGGAGTAGACAGTATGAATAGAGAATTAATACATATGTAGAGATGTGTAAGAGGTGTAACAGTTTGTAAAACAATAAAGTAAAGTGCCTCCTATTTCTAACTTAATAAAGCTCAGAATTATATATTTACATCTCTGTCATGCAAGAGGTAATCTTTTTTTTAGAGATATATTCACCTTCAATGCAGGGTATTTAGATCACTGTCATCCTTTCACATCAAATTACTGCTCATTGTAAATTCAGTTTGACAGTTGAATGGTCGTGTATTGACCACTCTCACCAACAGGAGGCGATGTCAGCCTGCTTCATATTATGGTGTACGGTCATAGACCTGCTCTATATATAAAGCGTCTTGAGATAACTTCTGTTGTGATTTGACGCTATACAAAAATAAATTGAATTGAATTGAATTCAGGTTCACTGCTGTATCCCTTCAACACAATATGCACTTCATGTGACTCTTCCCAAAGTGGAGAATTCACCCAAATGCCAATCAATGTTTACAAGTCAAAAAAGTCAGAATGTCATGTTAAAAACAAAGATATACTGATGTTAACGCCTGTACTGTGTGTTTGTCTGTATTGAAACAACCAGCTGGCTGATGTTGCTGCTGTACCATACGTGTTAATGAACATTCAAACATGTATTTTATTTGTTCATATTTCTAAAAGGTTACAATTTGTCAACCTTTTTTTTTAGAAAGCTTCATCCCGGTGTTTGGTTATACCAGTGTCCCTAAATCATTTTAGCCTATATAGTCTGTCTCAACATGTGTGAGCAGGATACACACATATATACAAACACACACACACAGACACACACAGACTACAGGCCTACCTCAGTCTAGCAGCCCACCTCTGGTCAGCCACACCCTTGTTGGAGAGAACTGCCTCTTTGTTTGGGTGTCTGTGTGTGTGTGTGTGTGTGTGTGTGTGTGTGTGTGTGTAGCCACGGACTCTGTGTGTGTGTGCGTGTGTGTGTGTGTGTATGTGCATGCATAGATTGTGTGCGGATGGTATCGGTGAAAGGCCACTCTGTGTAAAATGGTGACTGTGCTGTTTTGGTAGCACTTTTCATACTCGATGTGAAGGTAATGGGGTTCATTTCCTGGAGCGTGTCTGTGTGTGTGTGTGTGCGTGTGTCGGTGTGTGTGTGTGTGTGTGTGTGTGTGTGTGTGTGTGTGTAGTCACTTCACATATACGATGTAGTCTTGTATGTGAAGTGACTACAAAGAGCACCAAGCACCATTATATAGTCAGAAGTGAGCACACGGTGTTACTGTAACGAGCCAGAGTATTATTTTTTTTGCCTGGTGTTTGGCTGCTTAAAGAGATCAGGCTCTGTTGTTGTATGTGTGTGTGTGTGTGTGTGTGTGTCTGTGTGTGTGTTGTGTGTGTCTGTGTGTCTTTGTGTGTCTGTAAATACACGCTCTTGTATTTCTATTTTTGTAAAGACCAACATGAGTTTTAACCACGAGTGGATATTTTTGGTCCATCTCTTCAAAGAGGTTGTTTGAGGTCTTGGACTTGTTTTCAGCATTAAAGGTACTACATGTAACTTTCAGAAAATCCTTGTTATTAATGACACCGGTGGCCGTTAAAGGTACAATATGTAACAATTTACATGTATTAATTGATTTATATTGCAAATTTGTGAACAGATTGTAATGTAACTGAGATCTTCCCCGGGTGCCTATAACAGCCTGTGACTTCTATGTCAGGGACTCGGGGCGGTTTTGGTATTTGGTATCATGGAGATTGGACATCGGCCACTAGTGTCATTATAACAAGGATTTTCTGAGTTACATATAGTACCTTTAAGATTAGACGTGGGTTCAGATTAAAGTTAGGCAGGTAGTAATTACCTGTGATGGTTATGTTTTGGAGTAAGATAAGAAGTGTTGTTTTCTGCTACATTTACTTAATTAAATATCTGGATGATTCCAACTGGAGCTGATCTCAAATCAAATCAACAAGTGAGAAGAAATTCACAGTGACAAATCACTATCTATAAACGTTCCAATAAATTCATAGATTTTTAAATAATTATAGGGTAAATAGTAATTTCCTTTAAAGGACTGCTCCACATAAACCCAAGAAAATAATCACCCATTATTCATATAGTCTCAATTGTAAGCTTGCATGAAGGCACATTTTTAACATTTGTGTAGCTGCCCTGCAGTGCGATGACTCAATGTTACACTAGCAATTAATTGTAATGAATTCATTTGAACCAAAGGAGCAATATCTATCTTTTCCACTTAAATAAAGCTTTACCAAAATAATTGTGTGACTTAATTGTCAGCTGAGGTTTTATAAACTGGAAAAAAAATAAATGGGAACTTTATTTCCTTATGTGTTGCAGACACCAAAAGGGGGCAGTAGAGGTTTATTTCCTCCCTGTTACACACACACACACACACACACACACACACACACACACACACACACACTGAGGAAAAAAACACTGAAATCACATCACTCCTCTTTAACATTTTGTTTGTGACCGAATGTGTGAGCGTGTCACTACAACCTCGGAGGTCACAGGAGGAGGAAGGGGTCATTGCTAATTTGCGTTGGTTGGGGTACACTGGTGGTCAAGGTGGCGATGGTCACTCATTTCTCTCCCCTTCCACCTATTGTTCTCACCTGAGGTAAAACAAACAAACAAACAAACAAATCTAACAGTGCCTCCAAAATGTGGACTGTTGCCAAGGACACGGTCAAAACAGATGATACAGTTAATGTGTGTGTGTGTTGACCAGATGCAGATTCCTGGAGGAGCTGCTGCATCACAGATTTGTGCACTTTCCCGTTAACGAGTCGAAGGTCAAACGCTTCCTCATATTGTGTCACAGCTGCACTAATGGCACGCTCACACACAAACCAGTACTGCAATGTGTGTGTGTGTGTGTTAAAGGAAGAGAGTGAGTGAGTTTGGAAAAACAACGAGGGAGTAGAAGTTGAGAGTAAAAGTTGCCCCGAGGCAGCTGTTGAATGATAAATATGTTTCAAGACCGCAGGGGGGGCGTGGCCAGGTGCTGACGAACATGACCCGTGGCCCATAATGATAACCCTCGGAGATAAGACTTTACCTGTGGATAAGCATTTGAAACATGTCACTTTACTAGAAACACTGAGAACTTGAAGAAGACACACGCTCACACAGATGATGTGACCTCTTTGACCTTAAGCTCACATACCACACCTGTTAGTAGAACTGTGTGAATGCTAAGGACTTCAGCTCAGACAGGATCTAAACACAAATGATTTTCTGATGAAACCTAAGACCGAATGTTTGTTGACATTTGTTTAGTACTAAAGATTTTTTTTTGTGAGTGTATGTGCCCAACAACATAACATGCTGAGCGCTGCTTTACTCATCTTCCCCTCTGCCCACTACTTTCACTTCCTCTGGAAACTGTGAACGCAGTCGCCGGTTACTAATAATAATACATGACCTTAGTAGCAAAGTTGGTGTCAAACTTCGTCTTGCAATCAGTGTCTCAGATCACAAGTCCTCCGCAATAAATGATAAAATACGTTGTTTGTAAGTGCCCTTTAGAACAACACACGTAGGGGCCTTCCACCGCTACAAATCACTGCTTTCTTATCTGACACCTATATGGTGGAGGTTTAGTTAGGTTGGAAACAAAAACAACTTAGTTATGGTTAAGGGTAAGGAAAAAGTGGTCTGGATTAAAACGGCTACATCGTTAAGGTTAGGGGAGCTCTGTCGTCATGGTAACAATAATAAACATGTTGACAGTCAGTTTGAAATGGGAAATAAACAGCGGTCTCCCACGTTAAAGTCTAATGTTTGGTACACTTTGCTGCTCTATAATAACGTCACATGATTTCCTCCTTCGCTCCAGTAATAAGAACTACGGCCACCATAGGGCTTTGTCACTTGAACATAAACACGTCGCGACCATAGACTGGTATGTCAGACGACGTGTCGAGGTCCCGCCCACACACCCGTCTGAACCAATTATGTAAGCCACCTAGCTGCTACGTTAGCACCACGGTAGCTGTTTGGCTACAAAGACAGAACAACTCAGCATAATATCTCTATAACTATTTTACGATCAAATTCACTCAATCTGCTAACACGGAGGGGACAGGATTCATGACCTATACTGCAGCCAGCCACCAGGGGGCGATCCAGATGTTTTGGCTTCTCGGCAGGGAGGGTCTACTTGGTTGCATCACGGGAAACGTAGCAACGTTTCTAGAGATTATATAGAATATATATCCAGAATATATTTTATTCTGACCATGCTTTGTTTTTTATCTGTCTCTTGTGAGTCCCACAACTCTATGACAGTGCAATGCAAAATCACTGAAGTATCCCTTTAAGCAACTAGACCTCATGTGCTACCTCAACATAGGAACATTTAACATCTTTAAGTGTTCAGTTGTTTTTATTTATTTATGTATTTTAACAAGGTAAATCATATTTAGGCAGGAAACCTCCTTTGCAGACAGAAATATGAAGGCAACAGATAAAACAATACTGAGAAAACTAAGAAGGCTGAAATAAGCTAAGACTGGGGACAAATGACAATTCATTTAAAATGTTTTATTCCAAGTATTCCAGAAAACATGAAGGCCTTCTTTCCCATATCTGTCCATACATTATTGAGAATAACACAGCAAGTTATTTCCTGAAAGGATTGATCCCAAATCTATTGATAGTCAACTTATTTTTTTTTAACAATAACCACAGTTATTCCCTAACTTTAAAGTTATTATTTCAACCCAAATCCGTGATCTTTCCCTGAATCTAACCAAGTCATTTTGAGCAAGGCACCAGTCGAGCCGTGGCGGACAGAAGTAGCAGCCATGTGTGAACGTGTGAATGCTGAAAAAAGAAAATGTACACACCCTTCCTCGGATTCTGTGTGAGAAACACGTCTCACAGTGTTTGAGGAGAACCTCCGTCCCTCCCGTTAACATGATGTATAGTGTCTGTGTGGGATTTACAAACCGTCTTGTTTCAACCGCAGCACGTCTGGGGAACATCGGTGCAGTGATTGGTTGTTTTCTCCATGGGATGTCATTTATCTCAGTCATAATTCATCTCTAATTACAGATTAACTATTGTAGAAAACCCACATTTACTACATTCAGCAGTGCTGCAGTGAATTATCGTTATTTCTTGTTCCTGCCCACTTTCGAAAACTGTTGAGTGAACTCAAATTTAGTAGCTTGTGTTGATAATGATTTTAATATAATGCAATATGTATCCTATAAATATATCATCTCTTCCTTTATATAGTCTCACCCAGTTCTTCACTCTCACTTTTACAATGTTTTTTTGTTCACTACATTTTCTGTTCAGTAGCTGCCACGTGAATAACATCAAGTTTCTACTAATCACCAGCTAGTAACTCACAATCAGGCAGCTGAGAAACAAAACCTTTGATGCAAATCAGAAGACATACAGATCCATTGTTTTGCTTAGAGATAATTGGCTCCCGACCTGAGAGAGTTTGTCTAAAGAAATTATCATCCAGTATGATAAATATACTCAGTTACCATCCATTTTCTACCACTTCTCCAGGGCTGGGTTGCGGTGGCAGAAAGACTAAGCAAGATATATCCCAGACGTCTTCCCACCCTTGCCATGTCCGCCAGCTCTTCCTGGAGGATCCTGAGGAGTTCCCCTGATCAAATAAGATATGAAATCCCCAACCCGATCTCATGGGAAGGCGTATAAACAGCACAACATTACAAAGACATTGTGTCTTTTGCAAATTTCCCCGATGTGGGACTTATAAAAGACTATCATTGTGTCATGAGAATGCATTTTGGCCTTTTTGCTTGTCATTTGTACGCCTCTTTTGCGTGTTATGTTTATGCCACACAACAACAATACGGTAATGCAGTTAGGTTCATGCAATAAAACCACTTAGTTAGGTTTAGGAATAACATCATGGTTGGGCTTAAAATAAGTATCAAGTAACAATGTAACAGAAGTATGAAAAGTACGTCACGAAACGTCACTAATGTAACTTCAAAATACACTTTAAGGACACAACATTCACCTCATCTCCCACCCACCATAAGCGGTCTAGTCTTTCTCACTTTCTACGTCATTTACCTGGATGCGTTTACATTGCAGACTACATGGCAAGAACGGCATTCTTATTGCATGCAAAATGACTTGCGTTTACCGTGTTATTCATACGCCATCTGGTGCAACCAGGCCGGTGATCTCACCAGGGTGTTCTGAGTCTGCGTCGGGGTCTCCTACTCCAGAGAAGGGATCCTAATCAGGTGTATGAACCATCCGAACTGACACCTCCTTTCAACACCGAGAAGCATTACCCCAGTCCAAACTCCCTCGTACAACGGACCAAAAGTTAACCAAGAGGATGTTGATTTGATGCCCTGATTATTTAAAAGTATATACATATATATATATATATATATATATATATATATATGTGTGTGTGTGTTCATTCACTGTACAGAATTTGTTGATGTTTCTCCTCTTGAGAACAGCCGCCCAACCCTTACCGTCTTCCGCTTCAGCTCTTACTTTCACTTGACTACTTTGTGTACTGCCATGCACACATAGATGCTCATACTGTATGTGTGAAATATGCAACCTCGCGTTTCCACGTCCTCCTGCCAAGCTGTCACCGTTAGTGTGTGTTTTCGGTGCACCTGCGTTGGCATCGGACTACACGCCTGATCCGTTTGCCGCCACGCTGCCTGGCAGGGCACGCAGGGAACCATGCTGACATCACGCCCTCCTGCCACATCCGTACGGGCCCGGTGCCACTCTGCAATAGCTCCCCTTTCGCTGAATGGCCCGCTCTATGAGGGCTTTCATGTCTAGTGGGCCATGTCATGGGTTTAGCTATGAGTTCACTTCCCAGGCCCGGGTCCAGGGGATGTTTAATTTGGCCCCGGGGCTCTAATCATTTCACTGAAGTGGAGGTGATGGCGACGTGTTTATACACTGCTCAGAGGAAGCGTGTGTGACTCTAAATGCACGAGTATTTGCCCAGGGAGCTAATATGCATGTGATTAGAGGAGTTTGCACACTTTTAAATACCTGTGGTGAAAGCTGTTACGAGTTCTGTGTTTTTGTGTGGAAGAGACAGAGAGGAGAGGGGCTTGTGTTTCTTTAAAGGTCAGTGCTCATTTTCAGGTTTCATGCTTGTATTTTCAGGTTTCTACTAGAACATGTTTATATGCTTTAATGTGCAAAAAAACACATTATTTTTCCTCATACTGTCTGCCTGAATATACCTGTATTTACCCTCTGTCTGAAATGCTCCGTTTTAGCACATTTCAACGGAAGCGTGTTGCTAGGCAACAGCTTGGGTCTTTTCACTTAAAGGTCCCATATTATAAAAAAGTGCGATTTTCATGTTTTTTTTTATTATAAAGCAGGTTTAAGTGCTATATAAATACTGTGAAAGTATCGAAACACTCAATCCACAGGGAAGTACACACAGCCCGTATTCAGAAACTCCACATTTGATAGAAGCTGTCATGATTTCTGCCCACTTGTGATGTCATGAATATAAAATATTTAGACCCTTGACACAGTTTTAAATGTGAACATTCTAAATGTGTCCCAGTTTATTCCTGGTTGCAGTGTGTATGTGAATGTCATCAGCTGACAGGAAGTACACATGGACCCAAGCTGTTGTCTAGCAACGCAATTCTGTTGCAATTTCGTCAAAATGCACTAAAACGGAGCGTTCCAGACACAGGGTAAATACAGGTATATTCAGGCAGACAGTATGAGGAAAATAAGTTTTTTTGAACATTGCAGCATGTAAACATGTTCTAGTAGAAACACAAAATACAAGTATGAACCTGAAAATGATCAAAATATGGCACCTTTAAAACAGTGAAATGGTTTATATATATTGTACAGTTGTGACATCACAAAATTACAGAAATTCTGACAGCTTGTTTAAAGGCACACTTTTTGAATATGGGCTGTGTGTATTTCTCCATGGATTGAGCATTTTAATACTTTCACAGTATTTATATAGCACTTAAACCTGCTAATAATTAAAAAAAAGACACAAATATCTCACTTTTTACAATATGGGACCTTTAAGTTAGCATGGTAAGTACTGGGTGTGTGTCTAACTAAAGATTTAAGAGTGATGGTCATGTGTAGCAAACGTGTGTGGATTGCAGGGGACAAAGGTTGTGTTTTGTGCCTTGCACACACGCACACACACACACACACACACACACACACACACACACACACACACACACACACACACACACAAGTTTCGAGGAGCTCTATTTCTGGCCAGAGGCACGAGGAGCTCTCAGTGGCTTCTCCTGGCCTCTTGAATCAACAGGGGCAGGAGGTCAAAGGTCAAAACTGCTTGAATGATGCCCAAGGAGAGAAGAGGAGGGTGTGAGGGTGGGTGGAGGAGGAGGAGGAGTGCAGGACACCGGTGGGGGTGGAGGAGGAACAAACAGTGGGGGAGATTTTGGCGGGAAAACGGAGACGGACCTGGAAAGTCACCCCTTGCAGACAGACGGTGAGTCAGAGTCTGTGATTCAGAGGCTGCAGGCCGGTCGGCTGAGACACTCACATTCTCACACACAAGCACAGAGCTCTGATATAAAGGCATGCACATCCACACACACACCCACGCACACACAAATCCCCCACACCTTATAGCAGCACTACACACTCAAACAATAGCCGCTCCCCTTGCAGTTGCCCCCCTCCTGCACACACACTTTTGAGGTGATGTCATCGTTCTTTGCCTCTGTGGCATTGCTACACAAGCATGACTCAACGTTTTGTGTGTGTGCACTCGTGTGTGTGTGTGTGTGTGTGTGTGTGTGTGTGTGTGTGTGTGTGTGTGTGTGTGTGTGTGTGTGTGTGTGTGTGTGTGTGTGTGTGTGTGTGTTAAGTTGACTCATGAGGGTAAAGTCCACGTTTTGAGCCTGATGTCACTTATCACTGACTAATCCTCTCTGAACTGTTTGTACAAAACAGGACATGGAGCGGGAAGGAGGGGGAAACTGGAGGGAAATTTTAATTGTCACTGTGATTTTTGTGTCGGTGTGTATGTGTGTGAGTGTGATGCGAGGTAATTAAGATGAGGTGGCAGTTTGCTAAAAGTAGGTCCTGTGCTCAGGGAATACGTAGGGGGAAAAAGTAAAAAAGAAAAAAAGCTTTTGGGAGGAACACGTGAAAAAACAAGTAAAAAAGTTACTAAATAACGTGCAAAAATAGGTGAAATCTTAATATCAAAAGCAACAGAGGCTTTGCAAACATTGTAGTTAAACCTTTTTTTTAACCTTGTTTAACCTGTGGGACATAAACAGAAGTTCTTCTGCATTTTCTCTTCATTTTTTACTATTGAAAGTATTTCCCGTTCTGTGCCTGCCAAGGTTATTTTAGTTTAGTTTCACTTCCTAGTTTTAGTTTCATTTCAGCTTTTTTAGAAAGAGTTAGTTTTGTTTTTTATATATTCAGTTTTAGTTTCAGTTTTTTCAGAAAGGTTTAGTTTTAGTTTTTATATATTTAGTTTCAGTTTGAGTTTCCTATAATAACGCTGTTGCCTGCCACACCAGAACCTTGTTTACTGTGTAGGTGAACTGTGGTGAACAGTATCTTCTTATGGTGGTAAGACAACAACTTTTGGATGAAAATCAATTTAAACGGATCTGCTCCACTTAAAGGCAGGAACATTTTTTGATTTATTAGTTGAAATTCTCATTACATCCAGACAGCAATCAATAAATTAAGGTATCTGTGGCTGACGCTGGACTGTAATAAGCCCAAATTTATGATAGGATGGGCTACCTGCCCGTCTACCTACCTACCTACCTGTCTACCTGCGTGCACTCATTGCCCCGTCACCGGAGTCTTCCACAAGCTTCTTCCTCCTTGGCTGCTGATTGGACTTGACTCACGTGAATTGCAGGTGTGGTAAGATTTCTCAGAATGTGAGCAACGACACGGAGAAAATACGAGGAAATGGACAAGGAAGGGAAAATAATATATTGCATCATTGACAAGCGATGGTGTACTTTTCATCTGCGTTTGTTTGATTTCATACAATCTGTTGTTTAACACCGACAGCAGCAGAGGGTTATGTTTCCAGGTCAGGAGTCATATCTGCGACATGTGCGTCTCATTTACGTAACACAAACACAGTCAGACAAAGGAGGAGATTTGGTTGGAGGGGTTGTGTGCCGTAACAATGTCTGATCATTTTTGAAGTCATATCAGCTTTTGGATTTTTGCGTCAAAACATGTTATGTCATGTCAAAGGATAAACAGAAACGCATCTGATTCTGGTCAATGGTTTATTGTCTCACACACATGCTTACTGACTTTACACGTTTGTTTTGTCATTTATTGTTAGTTGTTGTTAAACTCATCTGGTCTCCCATTTTTGTTGCAGCCTTTGAGCCGGGCTGAACAACATAAATATGCTCATGAACCCAGAACATATTTCATTACTTAACTTTCCATTTGACACTACTTGTATTCATATATTTCTTATTATTGTCCTATATACAGTATGTTCTTGTCTTGTGTTCTGTACCTGTTTTTGTATCTTGCTGTTTGCACCTTATGCTTCATTCTTTTGTTTTACACCGGGGACCAGGGAAACACTATTTCGTTCCTCTGTGTACTGCACTGTATATACTGTAGATACATGATAATAAAGTCTCTCATCTTATCTAGATATTCAGTCTGTCTTGTCTTTATCATTTTCATTATATGGACATTATAGCAATGTTTAAAGGGGAACTCCACCGATTTTTTAATGTTAATTTTAGTCCAACTCGTTGGGCAACCTCCGCGGTCTCAAAAGTGAAGCCAACATGGAAGTGCCTTAAACCTGCATTCTTTCTAACAGCCAGCAGGGGGCGACTCCTCTGGCTGCTAAAAGAAGTCTGATTGTATAGAAGTCTATGAGAAAATGAGCTTACTTCTCACTTGATCTATTACCTCAGTAAACATTGTAAACATGAGTTTATGGTCCCAATCTCTAGTTTCAAGTCTTCTTCAATACAGCATGATGTTCATTTAGTAAATTATGGTCCCATTTAGAGTCAGACAGACCGTAAAGCAGGAGATGCTTTAGGGCGTGGCTACCTTGTGGTTGACAGGTCGGTACCACGGCGTTGTCCGGTCTGGGAATTGTCCGTGTTTTTGTCTTACACTGTGAAAGGGTTAAACTTGTGTTTTCAGTTCATGGAAGTTAATTATAACTATTTTGGTCACCTCAAAACGTCTTCAGCGTTCAGTTGGACTTAGCTCCATCCTCTCTCTCCTGTCATTTCTGGTTGTAAAAAACCAAGATGGCGATGACCATAAACCAAACTGGCAGTACACAAACAAATGGGTGACTTCACGGTGACTACCTCCAATTCTTATATATACACTCTATGGTCCAACTCAGCATTGTCATTGTTGATTTTTTTTTTAAATTTATGCATGTGTTTTTATTTGGTGTTTGTTTCAAACAGTAAAATGGAAATGAATGGATTCAGGATAAAAGATGGGGGATGAAAAGAGAGCAGATGATGGAGAGAAGATCGGAGCAGAGGGGGATAAGAAATAGCAGTAAGCTGAGTGTGGAGGTGGGCGTGGTTTGGTTTGGTTGGCATTCAGCTGCAGGAGAGCGGAGTGGGGAGGCTCATGAGAGCAGCGCCAGGTGAGTTGATTGACACAGCTGGTGCACATTGTCTAACCACACTCTCCCTTCTAATGCAGCAGCATGCTGAACGTCGAGTGATGAGGCCACGCTGGCCGACAGCGGTTGTGAATCGGAGGACGGAGAATATTGTCTTATTGAACTAAGTGTGTCGTGTCTGTGCTTGTGCTGAGGGACCTCACGGTGGCAGTAATCCTGCTACACTGAGAAAACCACCTTATCAACTTATGCCAAGAGTCCCGAATAACCTACTTGTTCTTGTAATAAGTTGCAAGTTAACCAGGGCCATCAACTATGTTATGTAAATGACCTCAATAACTAACCAAATAATTTTTATGGACAAAACAAAGGAGACAAATAACTCATTTTAGGACTTTCAAGAATTCATTTCAGATGAAATCATGAAATTCCAAAGTGTTACAAGACCGATTAAAGCATGCGCACACACACACACATTGCAACATGCACGTCTGTCTTTCACTCGCTGACTCGTACAATGTCAATGGCTTTGACCACACATACACAGAGAAAGCAGCGCCTCTCAGAGCAAACACACATAATTGTCCAAACCCTCTCGCTCCTCGACACTTACTCTCCGCTTGTTTGAAAGTCCACTGAATAATCTTGACCCCCCCTCGGTTCACGAAAGACGCACGAGGGCCAGTCATATGATGTCATTGGGGGTCAGAGGGCAGGATTGTGATGCCTACACAGCCAGACTGCCTGTGGCCTTCGAACAAACCCCAACTTTATTCGTCCTGACCTACTGGTCCATTTAGAAGGCTGTAGAGAAACAAAGAAGCCGGAGCCAGAAACACATGACTGGATCATTTTCCACTCAATTGTCAAGTAGTTTTGTTACTGAGTCTGAACCAGTTTTCATTATTTGATGAATGTGTTTCCTTTGGTAACATCTTTTTTATAGCTAATTTTGAAAGTAAAAGTGCTTTTGTGGTGAGATGTACAGAAATATGATGCATTTAGTGTTAAAACATTTAGGTAGAAGCCTCACTGTGGAGCTTGTTGTAGTAAATGTTACCACTTGTTTGTGCATGTGCCTGTTGGATTGTGAGAGGCAGCAAACCAAACGTAATTAAGCAATAAAGATCCTGGAAAGAACAGAGGAAACGAAAGAACAACAGGGACACCCACTAAGAAAAACAATGTCACTTAAAGAGAAAGGCAGAAGCAAAACAAACAAAACAAAAACCCCTTAAACTCTTCTCTCAGGACTCACATCAGCATTTGAAACTGAGAACTTTGGCAGCAAAATCCATTTATTCTACTGGAGCTGCTGTGATCGGTGGATTTGCTCGTATATCTGCACTGCTTTTTTTATGTCAAATTCAGCTTTGGTGAACTTTGACATGCAAATTTACACCGTTGACCAAATGCAGTACTGACATTTGAGGGAACTGAGAGCTGGGCTGTGGTCAAATATTCTTTTTTGCTGAGGAAGGTTCCTTACGGATCAAAGTAGCAGCCATGTTAAGAGCTGGTCAGATTCTCCTAAATGCTAAGGAAAGGTGCTTCAATGCTTCCTTTCTTATCTCCTTTAGCATAGGGAACACTGGACCATCCTTTATGAAAGGAAAAGAGATAATGCCGTCCCACAATTCCTTGCAACAGCAACATTTAAAGCAACGCACCATTCGGCCGTCAATAACATTTGATGTCGCTGTTTAATTGTGCCCTATGGATGAATATGAAAACATCCTTCTCAGGAGGTGTGATTCTGTTTTGGACAGGAATCATTAATGGAGTTGTACAGGATTCAGTTTGTCACTGTAGCCTACTCATTTCCTATGCGTTATAAATAAAGTTGCCTAAATCTGCCGTTGTGTAAGTGCGGCGTGATTCTCTTAGCCCCGCTGTCTTTTCCTAAATCCTTATGATTCTCCTTCTCATCTTTACTTGACCTCATGATGTTCTCCAAAGAGGTCTAGAATTTTTTTTTTTTATTATTATTATTATTTGACTGCAGCCCTGGAAAGTCCAAAATACAGGAAGCTATTATCTGTGTCGTACCAGCCAGTTGTATTTCGTTCTCATCTGTCGGAGTATAAATTTCTCCACGAAAGAAGAACAGCTTTCAGACAGTAATGAGACAGAAATTCTTACCACAAATACTGATTTGAAACCGTGTGTCTTTATTGTCCCGTTAGCGACCAAGCTAACGAGTTAGAAAGTCTTTATTGCATGAAATGTACGATTCCAGTCTGTGAAAACAGAAAGATGCTCAGAGAGCTGTTATGACTGATGAATAATGTTAGAATGTTCCTGGCTTACTGGTATGTTAGCCGTGAGCTCACCTGCTGCAGTAGATCACAAACTAACCGTGCGAGTAGTCAGTCAATACGTGACCACGCTCTTTTTTTCATTTAACGTAGTGCTCTGGTGTTAAAAACACACTGAGAGACACACGGAGATAGACAAAGAGTGAAATAAAAAAGACAGAACATTTGAAAAATAATCAATTTAAAGCAAAAAAAAATTAAATGAATAAGACAAAACTGTAGAGCAATGTGACAGAGAGACAGAGAGACAGATAAGAGGTAGAGATATAGGAGGAGGAGGGTGTGTCCCGGCTCTCTCCTCACAACACAAAGTGCCATTGTCCTCTGAGCCCTGCACACGTCAACAATGGGTTTGAGTGACAGACGGCTCCCAAAAAACCTCAGGGTCCGCAATGGCGCCTTTGTTTCCTCGGCTCACATTGTGGTGGACAAAGAGTGCGCTGCAACTGGCAGCGTGGGGGGAGGCTTGCTTTGAAAGTGTAGTTTTACAAGCAGCCACTTCACGCTGGAAGAAGTCAGTCAACAGGGGGAAAAAAAACAGCCAAAACTTACACAGATTTTTAGATGAAGATGACTGAGATGTTAGTATAGACACTGAACAAAATGAGAAATTCTAGGAGCTCATCTATACCTAAATGGTTTGTGCATTTGGGTGAATGTGGCCTAGACTGGAGTCAAAATGTAATACAAAAAAAGAATAAAATATTTCAAACTTTTACATGGAAGGGTCTGTTTTTGCTTGTTTGTCTGTTTTTATTATTATTATTTTGTATATAAAGCCTCTGCTCACACATGATGAACCCACACAGGTGTTTTCACTTTTCAGGCTGATTGGATCTCCTCTCAGGGCTGAGAGTGGGCGTGCACTGATTTGATAGAAATCTCTGACTCTCCTGTTAGTTCTGTCGCACCTGTTGGGGCAGGACAAATTACACCTTTATCATTCTTATCATTGCATGATGCACAATGAAAACCTGAGCAGAAGTCTAATCAACCAGAATAACAAAAGAAAAAAACAAGAGAATTTGAGAGAAACCAGTCAGTTTATTGGGGTGAAAAAGCAAAAAAAAGAGTTTGGATTTCTGGCACAATTCACCTACTTCAAATGTGCATGGAGGTGAGGGAAGTAGTCTGGAGAGGTCAAAACTGCAGCAACATTTGTTGTGTAAAGAACAACTTTATCATTTTATTGTCAGACTGAGTCTATTTGAGACAGGACATTGTAGATGGAATATAACAAAGTGCAGAATCATTGCGATATTGATGAAATGTAGCCTACTTTACTTTTTTCTTCATAGTAATGAGGAAAGAGTGTTTTAAAATCTGTACTAAGACATGTTGATATAGGCCCACTACTACAACGTAACAGTTCTCTAGGAAGGAAACATTGATGGAGCTTTACTACGGATCAGTTTTGCAATGTAGAATATAATAAAAAAGTCACAATCTAAAATCAATAACACTCCATGCGTTCAAAGCAAAGTCCGGCATCAGGTCGGGCACCCTTACAACCCGCAAAAAAATGTGATTTGAGGGTGGTATTTTGTTTTAATTTTTATTTACAGGTTTGGCTCTGGGTAAAATAAAGAACACTTGAGTTGGATCGCGGGTGTTGGATAATAAATAGGCCTATAGGCTGTCAAAATAAAATGAAAATAATAATAATTTAATGTTTTAATCGTAGAAATTGATTAGAATGAACATTCCTATTCAAATCAACGTAGCAGTAAGGTCGGAGCGCTGGCCCGGATCTCCTGGTGATATTCAGCATCCATAGAGTAGGTGCACTCGTGTTTTCCTTTAACCCCACCAGCGCTCCAGCCTCACGCTGGGTCTCATTCTCGTGAATGGAGTATCCAGCTATTAGTGCATTTTACAACTTTTAGGACCTCATTTGAATTAGTAAAGACGTCTCTTTCCCAATGTAAATCTATGGGAAAAAGGATTATGAGACAATCAGGTGCGCAACTAACAGGCACGTTAACTGTGGAGATGAGAATAAGCAAAAAGTATTTGAATTGTATTGAAAAAAAGAATATAAAAATAATAAGATATTACTTTTAAAAAAGTATTGATTCCTTGTTTTTGCTGATCTTCGTTGTCACATTCCAGCGCTACTATGCTATGTGATTGTGATATTTCATAGCAGCTAACCATGTGATTTCCTGTGATGTCACTGTGATGACAGACGACTTGCTCACAGTCACGGTTTAAGGATTTAACATAATGCAAGTCAGCAACGCCCCCCAGAGTGTATAGTCACCCTCAGAGAGAGAGAGGGACGTCCGGCCTGTGAGGGGACAAATTTGTAGCAACCATCTGTTAAAGAGTGTCGATTTTTGTTCGGACGGCGTAGGAGGAGCGGATCACGTCTCTAACACCCTCACAGCTTCACACAGTGACACTACGTGCATGAGTGAAACCACCAAAGGACGCATGTGTTTGGGACAACTTGGTTACTCCAGAACTCGTCTTTTGATAGCAGTCACTAAACCATGACACAGCTGGCCCTACGAAATCCACTCCCCCTTCTCCCCACTATCCTCTCTCTCCCCCCTCCTCCTCCTCCGCCGTCTCACTCAACTCCCTGATCCGGTGGACTCCGCCTGGTCAAAGTCCCCCCCGTCAGATGTGGCCCAGCCGAGTGTGGTGGAGCTTGCCTGGTTTAACGCAGCAGGGACCAACGTAGGCTATTGTGCATGATCTTGCAGCGCAGCAGGTAGCCGGCAGAAGCCGCATGGCGGGAGCCTTTGAAGAGGAGCCGACGGGGGCCAAGTTTGTGGGGATAGTTGGGGTGTACAGAGGAGAAAAGGAGCAGGCAGGGGGGCTGAAGGGGGAGCCCCCAAAGCAGCAGTTTAATAAAGATATTTAATACCTCAGAGAGGCCCCGCTTTGACTCTTTGAAGGAACATGGGGATAAAAAAAAGGGGGCCAGACAGCTGATTGTACACCCCGAACCGAGAGGAGAGGGGAGGAAAAAGAGGAGGGGAGAGGAAGACAAATGAGTGGAGTGACTGTAGTGTACAGGGTGGAGGATGGTGGAGGTGGAAATGAAACCTCAGCAGTTCAGACACACTGCTATAACCTGGTTACCATACGTCTACATTTTAGTTAGACTTTGGATGTAATTATTACAAATACAAAGATGCATTGATAAGCGTAATGGCTTCTCCTTTTCAAAGCTGTTTCTCACCAGTGCGATGCGGAAATGCAGAAAATACGCATTCACATTTTCCGAATTGACAACTATACACACATAGGCTGGTGTCAATTATCCGTGTTGCTGTTCTCGGACCCCAAATGTGATGCTAATGCTAGCTGTTGTGGCTATCCCTATACAGTTACCAACACATAACATTAGCAAGCGCATATCAGCTACATTACCATCTTCATCGTACCCCAGCTGTTGGGCGATCTCGAGCCATATATTGTCCTTCATTTGGTTGTTGGGGTAGTAGTGTTTGTCGCACATCATTGGGTGTTGAGAAGGGGATGGCCCACTGTTATTATGAAACTTCCCATTGAACCAAAAAAAAAAAAAACTAATTGTCCGTTACCAAGAAAACAAACGCTTATTGTTCCAAAGCCCTGAAAATACACACTCTCAGTGCAACAAGCAGAAGCACATGGCTAATTATTATGCAGAGTAACAGTTCGCAGGCCTAAACACGCTGAAATTGACATCCGTACGAATATATTTTTCCCCCTTACATCGGTGTGCAAGCATTCATTTTTAAATTTCCGTGCAAATTTTTTGGAGGAAAATCTGTGCTTGTTGAGAAACAGCTATCACATCACTGCTCTGCTGTTTCAGCAATACTGTCTGAAATGTTCCCAGTTATGCATATGCACGGAAAAGAAATCAGCTTTCTCCAAATAGGCCCAAATGACGTTTCAGCAACCGAGAGAAGGTCGACTGCACGTAAATGCCCTGATGACGACGGCTTTTATTTGGTTGCACTAGATCCGACATCATCACACTTTGGTTTGTGTGTATAGTCTTTTTCACAAATATGTGATGAGCTCAGCTGAGTTTTCAAAGGGTAAATATCTTCAAAGTGAGCTAAGTTTGGTCTTTTCACTGACAGTTAATCCGTTGTGATTGAACTTCACATGAAAGGAGAGCCAAAAAACAAACAGCAACGCTGCCACCGTGGATTTTGAGCATCTCAGCCTGACAAAAACTAATCTAGTGAGTTGCCAAAGTGTCCCATCAACTTTACAGATTCAGTTCATGGAGAGTAATTCTGATCGTGATTAAATGACACTTAACCCACCGGTCTAGCATTCCCAGCAGAGGTGTACACACAAATACACAAAATCTTCTTCTGCTTGCCAAGTCAGAGTCTGGGCTGCCCCGCCAAGCTGAAAGAGCCCCGTTGTCTCGCGTCGTGTCCGTGGGCAGAATTTCTCGATCTATGACCAAGCTCGATGTGCAGTCTCGGACAGGAGCGGGGCATTGTGCCCTCAGCGCCGGGCCCTCCTCCATATTCATACAACCAGGGCGGAATCTAATAAACGTGGGCTCAGGGGAATCAATTGTCTCACATGGGAAAAGCAGCTAATTGTCCGGCGTCACAGGGCAAACAATGTCTCAGCTATGAGAGCGGCGTGGAAACACACTGTTGTGATTCTGTATGTGATGTGTTGAGAACGTGAAGAACGCCGATGAGGGTGGATATATCCGTGTGAACATGCGTGTAGGCTGAGCGGCGCCTGAGGGCGTACATTTCTACATCTTCAGATAGTCCTGCTCTCACGGTTCACACAAACTGTTGAATTTAAAACATTTTTCCACTCTGCCAGAATATGATGATCCTTCCACTGTATTGTGGTAGAATCAATAATGTGGCTCTTGTGAACACGGTGAAACAGTTTCCTAATTCTATAACCAACTCCTGTACAATAAAAGATTAAACAGAAATATAATATAACCCTGAGACTAAGATGACACTTACGTAGCCACTGTTTCCCCACAGGCGATCACAGGCCTGTTACTGCCCTCGGAGAAGGAAGTATCGCATCTAATCTCACCGACAGAATCCGTTTCCTCAATCTCAGGTCGTCCTGTGCAGAGTTAAAGTTACTTCTGTGAGCGTGACCCCTTGAGCACAAGTTTGACTGATTTTTGTTCTGTGTGTCTGTGAATTTTACATTTTTATTTAATTTTTTCATAAAGGTACAGATTGACTTCCTGTTAATTCAAAAGTGAAATGTAAAAAAAATAAAAAATAAAAAATGCAAATACAAGTGCAGTAATTAAGAACAATTTTGAGGTAGTTGTATTTTACCTGAGTTTTTCAATTTTCTGCAACTTTCCACTTTTACTCTTACATTTCAGAGGGAAATATTGTACTTTGTGCTCGACTACATTTATTACAACACTGAAACACTGTTTTACATGTTAACGCATCCACAATCTACCACTCTGAAAGAGCCCATTCTGCATTATGAGTAACTTCAAGTGTGTATGACTGGAATGATGACTTTTTGAGGACACGTAGGTGTTATGGAGTTTGAATGCACTTATTGTAAGCCACTTTAAACAAAAGTGTCTTCCAAAAGAATTTAATTTAAAACACATGTCGGTGCAACTTTATTTTAGTAGTACTTTGGCAACATGTTGAATGCAGAACCTTGAAGTTGTGATCAAGTACCAGCCCTGTCTCCTAAAAATGACGTTCCCATACACCTAAACTGTTTTCTCAGTTACGCTTGGAGGGAAATGTATTTTGTTGCATGTTATGTTTGTTTTTGATGTATCACAAATACGTTTGTAATGATAGTCCGCGGAAGGCCGCAGCAAGTGACGTAGTAAATGAACAGCATGCAGAGCAGGTGACGTAGTATATCGAACGACCATTAATGAAAGTTATGTGATATAATAACACGTATAACAAGCCTAAACCTTAGCTTTGTAGTGTTTTTTTCTTTTGTTTTGTTTCAATGTCGTAGTCATTTTAAGCCAAACAATAATGTATAATAACATAATAATATAATAACTAAAGTGTTGTTGCATTTTTGTTTTGCTTTGTTTCAATTAACAACTACGTGGTTAAAACTTTTTAAAATAGCAAACGTAATCTTGGAGAAAATATGTTTCCCTCAAAACGTAATTGAGAATGATAATTAGTAATCATCATATTTTCATAACAGAAACAAAAGTTTCCTTTTTAATGTGCCTGATGCGGGGAAATCATGTCAGCACTGTCATCTAATACAAAATATCCCTCAGTGCAGCCGTGAACACAACACAAAGCAACATAGACAGAAAGGTGATGCAAATTGACGTAAAATATGTTACTCAACCAAGTTTTCAGCAGACGTTTGAGAACATGTTTGAGCTCACTAAACTCAGCCCCTCTGCAGCAGGCACAGTCTATTTATCACCTTGAGGATCTAAATGGCCTCGTTAACCGGGGATCCCATTACTGGCGCTGCTGCAACTCTCACTTTCCTCCCCTGTCAAGCTTTGATTTGTTACCTGGTAATCTGTCTCCTTAAGGCGAACATTCCCCCCGTATCAATTCTCTTGTGGTATCGTGACAATATGTGCTATGTTTACAGATTTAAAAGTCTGTCAGTGCTCTCTGCACGAACAAAGGGGATGGTTAGAAATCACATGACAGGGTTCAGGGAAGTTCGTCTGTATCTTCGGTTGATCTTTTGTTAAACAGCACTAGAGATGCCAAATACTGCTGTTTTATTCACTTTATTCTTAGTTTAGTCCTTGGGAAAGAGACATTTTCAGATTTATTGGAAAAACCAACATGTTTCAGTATGTTGCATTTCTCAAAATACCTAACGTTAAATACAATTAACTCCAGGTACCTGCAACTGTGGTGAGATAACTACATTTGAACATGAAGCAATGTGAGATGTGTCCAAACCAAGCAGCAACCTTCGATGCTGAAAAGTGAAGCCAACGCTGAAGTGCCTTAAACTTGCATTCTTGCTAATAGCCAGCAGGGGGAGACTCCTTTGGCTGCTAAATTAAATTTGTATAGAAGTCTATGAGAAAATGAGCCTACTTCTCACTTGATTTATTACCTCAGTAAACATTGTAAACATGAGTTTATGGTCTCAATCGCTAGTTTCAAGTCTTCTTCAATACATCATGATGTTCATTTAGTAAATTATGGTCCCATTTAGAGTCAAATAGATCATAAAGCAGGGGATGCTTTAGGGCTTAGTGGCTAACTTGTGATTGACAGGTTGCTTCCGCGGTGTTGCCCGGTCTGGGAGTTGTCCGCGTTTTAGTCTTGCAACTTTAACCCTTTCACAGTGTGTTTTCAGTTCATGGAAGTTAATTGAAACATTTTCTAAAATGTCTTGTTCAGCATTTGGTTGTACTTAGCTCCACCCTCTCGTGTCACTTCTGGTTGCAAAAAAACAAGATGGCGAGGGCCAAAATGTCGAATTCGAAGCTTCAAAATGGCAGTCCACAAACCAATGGGTGACATCATGGTGACTACGTCCACTTCTTATATACAGTCTACGGTCCAAACCAGGATTTGGAAATGACCAACTCATAGTTGCAAGATAAATCTGGTGGGTTGCAAGATGATTAACGAAACAGGAATGTAAAAAATTCATATTTCTGCCACACAACATAATGTTTCCTCTAATGTTGTCCATTTCCTTTTGAATTACTGGATAGACTATTTGTTCTGGGAACAACCAGTACACATTGTACTGGTGATAAGGGATCACAATTAGACATTGGTTTGCTTTGGGGCCAAAAACGGTTGGGAAACATTTCATTGTCAAGGTCTCACTGAGTTCTGATACAACAAACAGACCTGACTAACGCACCAAGAGCTGAAGAAAGCCCGTTACAAGCGTGCATGTCCTGTCAAAGCAGCACGACAAACAGGTAGAACCCCCTTACATAAAACGGCCTGATTATCACCAAAATACCTCTCTCTGACTCGTCAAGATGCAGCACAGATACAGCAACCTGAATGGCCTTGGGTCCATTGTGATTTTGGCTGCTGAGTTCTCCCATTGTGGGACTAATGGAGGAAGAGATAAGATTTTTTTGGTTGCTGTTTAACACCGCAGTCCCACTGGCTCCAGCACTTGCGGCCGGCCAATGGGCTGTCTGGCTGGAGGCAGGGAGGTGTAGGGTTACGAGACCACGAGAACAATGGGCCGAGTGCCTGAGTCAGCACTATCTCCCTTCTTCACTCTCTCCCTGCTACTCGCTCTTTTTTTCCCTCCAACAAATCTGGCCAACCAATGGCAGCTTTGTGCTGCGGGGGGAGAAGGCACACACTTATATTGACACACACACACACACACACACACAGATGAAGAAAGAAGGAAGTCAGTGGGGGTTGGGAGGATTGGGAGGGAGGAAAAAAATCATTGCAGGCACTATTGTCTGTGCAGATGTGAAATGGCTAAACTTTTTACTGTATGCTTGAACTACCAGTTATATCTAACCCAAAAAGAGCAGTAAATCAGATTTGCTCTTTATTTTTCTTTTGTTAACCATTTTTAAAAGATGCTGGGGAGTTTTTTGTTTTGTAATTTGTTCATAGAGTGTTATAGTTTTTAGTTCCACAACGTTGAAAGTATGAGTTATAGGTTTTCTTGTCAGATTTCCAACACAAATTTGTTATCTTTTCTTTGCTCCAAGATTTCAGCTTGCTGACAATAAGCTCTGTGGTTCACACAAGCATTAAAATGTTTGTGTCCTACAATATTATACGTATGAATATTTCAAGCAGGAATTTGAAATGTTACAACTCTCCATTATG
Organism: Sebastiscus albofasciatus; assembly: GCA_916701655.1. Lineage (NCBI taxonomy): Eukaryota > Metazoa > Chordata > Actinopteri > Perciformes > Sebastidae > Sebastiscus > Sebastiscus albofasciatus. The sequence goes on from CAKAOI010052579.1 coordinate 72,004, forward strand.
GATTTAATTTGTGGTTCAAATATGGCAGAAAGCAAGCTGATTACCTTGTTGAACAAAATATGCACCTTTGTTTGCTAAATGTCTTCGTTTCTTTTTCTTCTATTTAACAAAGACGTCATCGCTGAATTAATGCAGGCTGTTCTCATACCCGTTCATAGCTATACCTACCTTTAATTCACGTAATCGTGAACCAGGAAGTATAAAGAGCAACAGACGCCACGTAGAGAGGATGTTGGGGTGGACGGGTGGGTCAAAAAATACTTTTACCCAGGAGACCGCTGTTCGTACCCTGTGTGAAACCAGTGGTCAGCATTCATTTATTTGTCATGTAACTTAAGTTACGTCACTACCATTACGAGTTATTTTAACCAAAACCACAGTCTTTTCCTAAACCTAAATAAGTAGTTTTGTTGCCTAAACCTAAACAAGCTGTTTCCTGCGAAGACGGAAGCTTATTTTTGAAAAGACTGTACACATGTAACGAGCGGAAATTGACACGTGCTGCTGGACATTCGTAGGAAAACGCACGAAAAAATAAGGAATAACTTTCCGTAAGATATCATACAAACCGTTGTATGAGGATACATTGATTGTGTGTACTAAAAAGAAAACGTACTTACTTAATTACTGTTATTGTAGCGCAAGATGTAAGGGATAATGTACAGCGAGTTGGTCATCGTTGTCAAGGGGATTCTTTCACAACAATGACCCGCTAGCTGTACATTATCCCGCTTATTACACGGCTACTTACTGAAGAAATCAATAATGTGACACAAAAACGGTCCGCCTGACTCCGACATCAGAACTGCGCCCATAGCAACGGTCTGCTATAAAGAAATTATAGACCGCAGAACGCCGTGATTAACCAATCAGAAAATGAGTATTCAACACAACCGTGTAATAAAAAGGTATAAATGAGGGATTTAGTAAAACTTGATCATGGTTTACCAGAGTGGTTTGAGTATATGTTTAGAACTGGTTTAAACCTGGTTTGTATCTAGACTCTTCTTGGTTGAGGATACAGAGAAATCTTCTCAGCAGGTAATCAGTTAAATTCACTTTTAGAAGAACAGCATTAATGTCTGACACATCTGAGGAAATAAGTGGTGTTCTAGGATTACACAGAAGCAACACATCCCAACATAACGTTGGTTACAGACAACAGTACACGCTTTCATCTCATAGTAGTTAAACTGGAACAATCAGCCTGTCTGACGTTTCCAACACCTGGACTCCAGGAATCAGTTTCAGTAGAGAAATCCACTGTAGGACAATGACGCCTGCCTGTTTTAAACAGATAAGTGGTGATATTTCAAGGTTCAACAGATTCAACCGATATTTAGAAACAGTATCCAATGTCTCTGTGGATTTGCTGTATACGGTTACATGTTTAAAGTCATCCTCCCAACTCTGTGCATACCATCTGCTACCAAATGGAAACCAAACCCCGATACACATTGAATGACTCGTACAGGAAATACGAGCCAACAAAGGTTAACAAAACAAATCTGAACCGTCTCTCAACAAAAGATATAATGTTGCACTATATATTAATATATTCTATATTGTCTTACATCTCATGGCTGCTTCTGTTTTATTCTCTCCATTGTTCACACTCTCCATATCAGCTGCAAATTGCTATTAACATTGAACACCCTCTGTCCTTAGACCCTTGATTCAGATAATGATAGTTCACATTATACAACTTTAGCACAGATTTTCCACTTGCCGACAGTTTTTGGAGCTCCTTGACAAAAGCCCCAGGTCAGAGGCAAATCGGTGCTCGAGTGCTATGTATGAACTGTTCAAAGGCAAGGCAAGTTAATTTATATAGCACATTTCAGGAACAAGGTCATTCAAAGCGCTTTCAATGAAAACATATAACGTTAAAGCATCGAGACAAACAAATTATAAAAGATATAATAAGATAAAAATAAGAAAAAAACAACTTTAATGGCACATCTGTACTTTGCCGACTAAAGAGTTGAAAGTATCAGAGGAATTAGGAAGTTTGCATTATTAATACACATAGTAATATGATGTGAAAAATATACATAAATCATATACAGCATACAGATGGATGCACCTTATAATGATGACTTGCCAGACCACTCTCATTTCCAGGGCGTCAAATACTGACGCTTTGTCACGCCCCCTCGGCATCTGATACCAACGCACAAGACACCCTTTATTAACTACAATGTAAACCCATTTAGTCAATATTAGACGCTCAGAACAAGTACTCCAGGAGTGTGGTGACGTAGAACTGTATAAAGACCAAAACAACTCACACGGGGAGGATGGATGGCGCAAACAAACACAGGACTTTCATCCAGGAGACCGCTGTTTGTGTTTTCCGTGTGAGACCAACAGCGTGTTGTTCGTCTTCGTGTTCACAACGTCAAGTTTCACTTTCACTTTACAGATGTAGTAAGTGTTTTAGTTTGAATTCACAGCGTTAACCACGTGTGTACTGCGACTGTAGTGAAGCGTCATAGTTTGACACGCTGGGCGACCCAGTGCTTTAGAAAGTGACGCCCGACCAAGCGTCAGTGATGTGATGAGTTGGGATGAGAAACACAGATTTTCCCACTGACACCAAAATCTCCATGTCATGTTTCCTGCTCTGGAGCTCTGGCTGCTGGTTTCCTGTAGTCTGACCCCCACCTCCCTCCACCCTCCACCCCTCCTTCCAACAGATGTCCCCTGCTGAGTGTGTAACAAATTTACAGCAACTCTTCCTTCCTATCAGGCAGCGAGGGCTGTATTGTGTGTGAGTGTTTGGGGGTCGGGGGGGGACATCTGACCTTTTAGCAGTAATTATGAAACCCCTCCTCTTTGTTTAAAGACAATCCTGGTTTTATTGACGGTGACAGTTTCAGTTGCCTCTCAATGAAAAAGCCCCATAAATAAAAAGTTCTCCACGTCGTGCACTTAATGAAACATTACGGTGGAAACCCAGAATTTATAGCGGATATATGCAGTGAAATAAGGGATGTGTTAATGTTACCACACTTATTGTACTTCTTTATGACTTCTCCTCCATCCAACCACACAATTTCCATCCCTTTCTTTACAATAAACTTCTACTCTGGGAATTTATTCAAGAAAATGACTGAAGATGACAAATAGTTATTTTACTATTAACGTGTAAATTCAAATGTTATCACAGGAAAATTACCATATAGTTATATTTGAGTATGTTTACAGTCAACTATTGTTAAATATTACTGTGTATCACAGTGTGATAGCATTAGCTTGCTTAAAACCCTTTAAGCTATGACATTGTTAGATGAGATTTATTTTGTAACGTTGGTTACTCTTCATGCTATCTATAAACTTGTAGGATAACTTGGTCCACTTTGATGTTTATCTCCAGAGTGGGACAACTGAACTCTCAAACGCGTTACATCCCCTCATCGTCATATCACCAACCTTAACCATTACTAAAATTACAGGCAAGGTGCACCATGTTATATAGTTCCCTATCTAGCTTAAGGAACAGACATGTAGTTACCATTAATTAAATTATAAATTATTCAAAAAAACCTGAGAAGTTAAAGCTGCAGTATTCAGTATATTATTGGCATCATTGGGCAAAAATTCCATAATAACCTTTCATCATATTGTAATTCAAGTGTTCTGAGAGAAAACTAGACTTCTGCTCCTCCTCATGGCTCTGTTTTCAGGATTTAGAAAATGTAGTCCATGACGGGAGACTTTGACCAATCACAGGTCATTTCAGAGAGAGAGAGCGTTCCTATTGGCTGTCCTCTGGTCATGTGACCGGAACTTGGCGTTCCTTCACCAAATTTCACAATGGCGGCGGTGTCACAAACTTTCTCATTTTACATCTAAACCGTACACTACAAGATGATTCTGACAACATTTGAGGAGAGAAATAGGCATTAATGTAACAGAATATTGATTCATATTTGATCAGCGCTGCCTAGTTTGACCGTTTAATCGGAGTTTTTTTTCAGGTTACCTGTTTCATGTACTACTGTCACGATATTGTGACCGTTTTATAAAAATAACTTTTTTAAAATCATATTTGCTCCAATCTCGCCTACTTCAGCTTTAATCTACAGACTAAATCTTCACAAAAATAACTTACATTCTTTATTTTCTTCGCAGTCAGGGAGCTTCAGATGGCAACATGATGTAAATTGTTGACAAATTAGCATTTCAATATGCTGAAATCACGTAGTATGTTGTTGTAAACTGTATATTTATCAACTCAGTCATGTCTGATTTGTGTAAAAACCAAAAGGATGAGAGAAGAAAAAGATCCATTCAGCTTTCTCAGTCTGTGTTTAAGAGGGCAGAAGGTTCATACCGTGCACCAGCATTTACTTTGGATCTTCAGGGTCATAATGACGGTTAGTTGGATACCACTGTACAAAACTGCGTACAGCAGATTTATTTTACCAATACATATTTTTCATTTTTCAAACATAACATTTCAGTCAACTGTTCTTCATGTTTTTTTATTGTACTCTATCCATCTCTTTATGTTTGTCTAGTTATTATCTGCCATTGTTTATCTGTCTGTCTGTTTATCTGTATGTCTGTCTGTCCGTCTGCCTATCTCTATGTCTGTCTGTCTGTTTATCCATCTATTTATCTGTCTGTCTGTCTCAGGAACGTATTACTAGTTGATGGTTAGCTAGCTGTGGAGCCAGCTGGATTCCAGCACTGGTCTACCCTCAGCGCCTCCAGCCCTAAATCAGCTCTTACACACACACACTCACACATGCACAGTCATCACACGCACATGCACACACACACAATCATCCCACACATTACTCTGGTTGCCTGCCGTCCTAAATGAGCGCCATAAAGCAGAGAGGGGGTCGGCTCCAGCTCTCCCCCCCGAGGGCCGCCGTTGCCTCCCGATACAGATTGTTGCCTCACCCCGACTAAGAATGCCTTGTTCAAACGCTGGGCGTTTATTGCAGGTGATACCAAGGGGAAAGGTCAGAGGCCAGGTCAGAGGGAGAGATTGTCCTGGTCAGTAGGAAGTAGAGGGCCGGCGGACCGGCGGGTAAATACTGTGAGATGGATGTGGAGCGTTGTGTGCGCTCAAATAAACCTCCTCGGTTGAGTTTAGGTCACAGTATGAACACTTAAGTTTGGTCAGTGTTTACAATTTTGAATGATTTTATTACAAACCATATTTTTTATTCATGTTTTATTTCTCTTTTTGCCTCTCTCAGTGAGTCTAAAACAGCTATTATTCATAGCAGAGGCTTTGGCACACACAGTGTAATAATCAGGTTTAATTGTTCAGTAAAACTTTTTTAATTAATTGAGCATGAAAGTTTATTCTTGGCCATGGAAATAATAGTTTGAAAAAGACTTAGCATCCACTTAGTAGGTTTTTTCTGGAGATTTCAACCTCATCTCACAGTCTATGTGCGTATGTGTGTGTAACTATAGTTTATCAAATTGAAAAGCATTGTAAATGACCTGTGGTCCACAAACAGAGAAAGATTTTTTAATAAGTCACTTTATTAATTAAATAGTTTTTATGCTACGTGTAATGAATGCAGCCATGAACAGTTGGCTGCACTTCCTTTCAATTAGTCGTGATGTGCATCACATGTCTTCAACACTGGTGAGAGAGAGAGAGAGAGTTATGGAGGGAAGGACAAAGATAAATGATAGCATGGTAACATGGCAGGAGTTGAGAGGATAAAGGTCAATGGTATAAATTAAAGAATAAGAGCAAAAGGACATTTGTAAGAAGTAAAAAGGGACGCAAAAATGACTGATATCTATGAATTAATTATTAAGTAGATGTTGCAAAAGAATTAAGGGCAAAAACAGACAAGAGAACACATTAAGTGAGTTTTGAACTGTTGCATCACATGTCAATAAATGGAGGAGTATTTTTTATCAGATAATCTTGTTTTCTTTTTGTTTAAGAGAAATAATAACGACAGAGAGATGGTAGGCGTTCTTGTGTAGCTTGATCTTGGAGTTACTGATGGTATGTGGCTTGGAATTCACCACTAGTTAACAATGTACAGTCAAACACACTATACATGTCAGGTAATATCTCATGGTCTGTGCGCAGTTTCCTAGCAAATAGAGCTTTAACTCAATAAGTTAATTTTGTCAGGGGTAACATGAATCGCAGTCAGATTTACTGGCAAATTAAGTTCACCCAGAAATTAACCCTATAAAGCCATTTTATTATATTTAATACATGAGCTTCTGAGACCTCTACATCATCAATCTAACCTGCCCTAATTGTAGGAACACCAGATTCTCTCCAGAAGTCAGCACATAGCAAAGTAAAAGTTAAAAAGAAAACAATAAAGGTGAAGAAAAGTATACTTTTGTGTAATGTAGAGAAAGAATTTAGGCACAAGTGACACAACGCAACTGGCAAAGAATACACTTAGAAAACTATACGCAGATATAATACGTGTAAAAACTGTACAAAAATAATGCAATACCCCAAACTATGCATAATTTGTTGATTTTATTTGAATCTATTGCGCCGAGTGTGTTTGTGTGTGTGCGCACGTTGCTTTCGTTGCTTTTGTGTTTGCAGATGGTGTGTCATGTCACCTGTGTGGTGTGGACCGATGTTGGGTCGATGTTGAGTGAGATGTCGATCGCAACACAAGGGTTTTGTTTAGATTTTCACGGCTGCGTCGTTCTTCAGACATTTGCTTAGGGGTGTGTAAACAGTGGAGGTGGTGTGTGTGTGTGATCAAGTGTGTGTTCAAGTGTGTGTTAAAGATCAGCCAGCTCTTTCTTTTGCTGCCCAGCTGTGTGGATACAGCGCTGCATCCAACAGGACTTTGTCGGGTAATTGTGTGTTGTTCATTGTTCTGGCTCTGTACTCTCCAGCACATTTTGGACCTGAAATGAAACACTGACTATTTAAAAGTGCCAAATTTCAGCTTTGAGAATGTTTTGTGGATGGTCGACGTCCATTTCGGGTTAACAGTGTAGGACTCTTAGCCCGTTTTACACATAAAAACATATCCCAAACATATACGGACCAGACAACCAGGGTGATTTTATGGCCTAAAAGTGTCAAAGTCTGGACTGACCCAAGTCATTCATTTGAATCAATTTCAACCTTGCTGAAGAAAAGTCTCCTAAACTAGCAAGAAATGAAGCTGGCAGCAGCAGAAACAACCCTGTCTCCTATTCCAACTTGAATTTTGACATGAGAATTCACACGTTTGATCAACAGCAAACCGCCTTGACAGTGGAGAGATGAAACCAGGGGAAGCCACCGTTTCATATGAACTGTAATGCGCCGTCCACATTTATTTGAGTGTTACAAGACAACAGTCCATGGTACAAATATGTCTCTTGAATAAACTGTAAATGTCTTGTCCCGGAGGCCTAAGCAACCGAGCTGACTGCTACTACTGTATTTTAACAGGCTAGCGCTAGCATGTTCCTGGCTGGCTGGTCCTGATTTTCCGCTCCACAATAGTTTTGGAGCTCCCAAAAAAAGCCCCAGATCAGAGGCAAAACGACAACATCAGCGATGTGTCTTGCGTATAGTATCACGTCATTCACCGTGTATTTCTCGCGTGTGTTTTCATGACAAAACGTAGTTTGGGGTACCTCATCGGAGATTTCTCACGGTGAGAGATCTTGTAGTGTGTGACCTCCTGTCGCCAGTCAGTCACGTAGTGTGAAAACCACTTTAAGACTCCTGATTACAAGATAGCAAGTTGTGTAGTGTGAACAGTACAGCGATCTGACGACTTTGAAAGTCATGAAGCGGTTAACTGGCCGGCTACGATAGCTCACCATCGCCCTCCGAGTCGTCCTTTTGTCATATTTTGCTGTAGCTTACAACTTTTTGATGTGACCATGTGGCCATTGTACTTTACAGAAGTCATAGAGAGGAGGATGGTTGTTCATACAAAGAGCAGGACTTTGACACTGGAGACTGAGGTTCTCATCTCGTGTACCATGTGTTGTTGGGTTTAGGCTACTACAACATGTTGACCTTATAACTAAATCCATGTTAAGTTGTTCAAATACATTCTTTCCCTTAAACTTGGCCAGAGCCACATTTCCTCCACTGTTCATCTGATGTGAGTGTAAACATCCTCAAGTTAAAGCTGTCTTGACTTTTGACTCCACTGTATGTGTATTACCATGTAATATCCATGTGTATGTGTGTGTGTTTGTTGTCTGCATGCCAGTCCCAGAGCACTGAAGCATTACACTTGGGTACACATTGACCAAGTGCCCAGCAGCCAACGCCCTGGAGAACAGACTGGGCAGTGTACAGGCCCACAGGAAATGTGTGTGTGTGTGTGTGACTTGGAGAGAGGAAGTCGGACGGAGAGTTTGCACAGGTGTGTGAGAGGTGTGTGTGTGTGCGTTTGCCCTTTGAAACGCCCATGTAATGCTCTTTCTCCTTCCATCTTTGAACATATATCCCGTGCAGAGGACCAGTGTGTTGAATATAAAGTTACCAAGAAGGGAGTCTTTGTATGATTCGGCAGCTGCAGGAGACCCGCGGTGCTCTGGTTACTGCCAGACTGTCATGTTAAAGCACAAAGTCAAGGTGAGGGTCAGGAAAAGCGGGAAATGTACTCTCCTTTTCCTCACAGCTACCATGGAGGTACACTTGAGATGCAAAAGGGCTCAAAATCAGCATTAATCAGTCTTGGATGTTTCTTAAAATTAGGGCTGTCCTCAACTAAAGAAATTCTTAGTCCGCTAACACTCATGCGATTTTGTCGACTAATCGATTAGTTGATTTAATCGACAGATCTGTGAAACTGAGTTTCTCCACAAAGAATCACACAAAAGCACCAAGTTAAATCTGGTGTTTTCCAGATATTTATTGGATATAAGTCATTCAGCATGAAAAAAAAGCATAAAAAACAACTAATCGACTAAAGAAATCTTAGTCGACGATACCGTAACGACGGATTACTCGACAAATTGATTAAGAGAGGGCAGCCCTACTTAAAATGTTGTGATTAAATCTGAAAATGTATACACTTGACTTTGCATTGGAAATGGTTTGGAATCCATTTTTTCTCCATATTGATCTCGTTGAAAACTCATTTCAAAGTACGTTATACTCAAAACAGTGATTTGCCTTCGTAGTGTGGACAGGTAAAAAAAGGAGCCTCTAAAAACATTGAAACATGATTTTTGTCCAGCGTAATGCGGCATAAACTAGCATACTATTTCAGTGTCAAGATCTTTGACGCTTTTTCAAAAAGGTCTTCCTCTCAGGCTGCTGGGTCATGTGATTTTCCCAACAGGTACAGAATCAACATTTCTGAGACTTTCTTGAAACCAACCAGTTGTGACCAGTGTTATCTCTCCTGCCAGTAAATTGAGCAGGGATAATCTTTTGTTAAGAGGCTTGAAGGACTTGAGTCACACCGTTTTCAAGAGACTTCAAAACATCTGAGGTCAGTTAGGGTTAGATCCCATGAAAAGACAAACACCATGTGTAGGCTGTCACAGCCTTTCTAGTCACTCTGATGAAGACTTAGGAGTTATGAATAACAACATTATACTTATATTTTGCTTGTGTAATAGTTAGTCAGTTATTATTTTTATTGTATTTTAAAAGATAAAAATAAAACAAAAATACAAGGTGTTTTTGCTTGTAATAAGTAAAAAAATATCTGCTTATGGAACAAGTGAAAATGCGCTTGGTAACATTTCTTGAAATAAGATGTAATATTTAGGCCTTTCAGGATAAAAAGAGATCTTAAAATTAGCTGGGAAAAGTCATTATCTAAAAACAAGTCCCTATATCTCACTGAAACGTTACTTGTTAGGTGATTATGTCTTATATAAAGTGTAATGAGATAGTTTGATTAGTAATTACTTGGTAAGATTTTGCAGTTTTCCTTTTAGGTTTGCTGCTGCTACACAACTATTTCCTAGTGGTGTGACATAATGACAAAGAGGCACCTCATGCATGTGCAGGCTAAAGGTTTAATTTTTGCCCCAAGCATGCAGAGCAACACTTGAGCTGACCATAAAGGGCATTTAGGATGACCAGATGGGCACATGGGCCAATCGGAGGACACATTGGCCGGCAATTGAGCCAGCCAAAGGGGTCTTTGAGCCAACCAGAGGGCATGTGGGCCCCTCAAAGTGTCCCGCTGGTGGGTCATTAGGAGGGAAATGAAGTCAAGGAAGTGTCAAATTAGGGCGCAGACGTGATGTCAAACAAAAGGGCAACACACAAAAGGTTTCATATCATCTTATACTTTTCTCTTTAGCCAACTTTTCCCCCTCCATTTTGACAGCTGTGCGTTACCATGGTGATATAATACAGTCCTCTCTTCCTCTCCCGAAAGGGGATTGTTGTCTTAGCGGTACAAATGGACAGGCTGGAGTGGATAGATAACACGCAACACAATGCCAGTCTGCAGGCCACACACACACACACACACACACACACACACATCTGGGTGGTCTTTCAAGAGCTACAAGGGTTAATGACAGTTCTGTTTGGAGGGATTGACTCCTAAGCCACAAACACACACACAGTCACACACAAACCACGACCAACAACAACAGTGACGTGTAGTCATGCGGTTTGTCCGTCAGCGTCAGCGTCTGCAGACGACTGTGATGAGACTTGTTTTTGTTTTGTTTATTTGTCTTCGGTACATGTGTATGAATGGTTCACTGCAGTCATCTGATTCTTCCACACACACACACTTTTGGCAGAAATTTGATTTCAGAGAATTGCAAGTAAATAAAAGGCCTGCTTTGTTTATCAGGTCGAGTAAACTATTAAGCATATCCCGGATTAAACCGTAGGATTTCAGATGGAAAAGAATAACTTTAAGTGTTTGTTTTATTTTGCTTTAATAAGCACATAAACGTGTTTGTTCTAGATGGGACATCTTTGCATGAAAGGCAGTAGGCAGGGAATCTGATTACATGTAAACTGGGAGTTAAGGGGTTTAACACTTGACCACATTTTGAGATGATCTGTCTTAACCAGATTACTGCCCTGACACACCAAACTGTTGGTGTGTCAGGGCCTTAAGCAGTCACTTTTTATTCTACGTCACTGAGCGTAGTACCACTAAATACGAATGAATCAGCATGCCAGTAATGTTGTGGTTTTACATGTTTATACTTGCTCAGTTTTTGTTTTTCTGCTGTGCTCAACATGCTGATATATTTCTATTTATGCATTCTTATAAAAATCTGCAATGGTAATATCCTCTGGCTAGCTTCCACATGATTTTATCAGCTGCTGAAGTTGTTGTTGTTGTTGTTGTTGTTGTTGAAGCAGCAGCTCTATGTGTGTGTAAAAAAAACATACTCCAAAACTCCTCACACCTCCATGTGTGAGTTTCTGATGAGTGATGTTTTTAAATGCCATTATACAACAGGAAGTTTTAGCCAAGTAATGTGATTGGTCACAGATGTGGTACCAGCTGTAAACCTCAGCGAGCTGCGCTTCACTGGTTGCTAATGCCAACACAACTGCCCTGTCACCATGGAGACGGTGAGCGATCACTTTTTTTTCTCCGCTCACTGCAGAGGACTTTTCAGCTGCAACATGTTTAAAAGCTGTAATGCCCTTTTAATGATATCATGTGCAACAGAATGCCTCACCAGGTATTATTATTGCTGCATCATTTCTAAAACATAAATCTTGTGCTTTTTGGCGATTTGATCCATTATATTTTTGAAATAATCTTTTACTTTTGTTTATTTGAAAGTGTAAAGAAATGGCTACAGAAGGAAAGCAAGAAGGGGTGGGGGTCTAAGATGACAACAGATGAATGGGTTTGTGTGTGTGAGCCTGTAAAAACAGCTGCTGGTTTTGTTTTGGGAACCAACATCATCATGACACACACACACACACAGCCATGCACTAATGCTTCGACGGAGCCAAGTCACCCAAAAGGAGAGAAACACGCTTGTCACGCACCTTCCCCACCCACTCCTTCGAAAAACAAAAGCCAATCACTTTGGGTTTGCATGCACACTGAGGTATACACACACACACACACACACACAACATACTTATGGCCCTCTTGTCTTTCCACTCAAACACTAAGACGTGTTCTTTGTTTTGCATACAAATACACACTCACAAACTCACGCACCCCCCCTTTCTACAAACACACACACACACCAGAACATCCACAAAATAACACTTACTCTTGTTCTTCCATTCACTGACTCATTTCAAATAAAAAGCCACAGACTTCGTAGGAAACTCTAAACACGCAAACCCACTCACTCGGATAACATCTGACAGGTTTATATGAGCATAAGCTCATATTTGTTGCACTGTTTGTGCCTTAATTTGTTTGTCTGCAGTGCATTACACAGACGCTTTTCTTAGCAAAGTTACAATTATACGCATGCAGTGTGTGTGTGTGTGTGTGTGTGTGTGTGTGTGTGTGTGTGTGTGTGTGTGTGTGTGTTTGTGTGTGTGTGTGTGTGTCGGGGGTTTCTGTGGGTGTAGGTGCCAAGGGTTGGACCAGGGCTCGGTGCCAGCGTGGATAAAGAGCAGATGGCGACCCTGACAGGGCAGAAAAACCTCCAGTTCCCACATTCTCCCGTTCTATTGAGCCTTCACTCCTATACTTCCAATGGCAGCGTGGCATGTGTGACAGGGATCGCTTAGATTTATACTTGAATGCGCAGACGTTTTATAAGAAAGAAAAAAAAGGGAACAAAAAACGTCTGCACTCTTGTACATACTATTTCTTTTCACAGGTTTAATCATACACGTTATGGGAACCGGGCAGTCGTGCCCGTCTAATTACTGGGGGTAAAAAAAATGGGACTAGAATGACCCCTTGCCCTGATAACAGAGTGAATAGTTTGACGTATTGTAGATTTGAAGGGACGTTAAGAGGCTGATGAGCACAAGTAGCCACTATTAAGATGGAAAAGTATTGGCTACTTGTCTTGTATGATACAGTTGAGCCTGTAAAGGTCTTTGTGCACCATGTCCGTATTTTAAAATTCACAATACAAGACAAAACTGAATTCATTACGTGTGTGCGATAGATAGTGCTGGTCTAAAACAGGGCTAATGAATGAATGACATTAACAAGAAGCTATCGTTTAGCTGCCTAGAGCACAATCACTACTGTCATTGTTTCATTCACCTGCCGCAATCTATCTTTAAATTCCTCATCTCTGTATTCTTTACTTTGTCGTAAAGTGTTTTGTGCTGGGAAGACGAATGAACGAAGTGACTCGGATGCTATTTGGTTTGGGATGATGACATTTGCATTCACGGTGGCTCTGAATGGTCAAACAGCTCTGATGGATGCAAAAAATCCCACTGAAAATCAAACCTGTTCCGAGGTTGTATTTATTTTTTTAAAAGTGCGACAATTTTTGACGAAAAATACGGACTTGGTGTGCAAAGGCCTTAAGTGTTAATTCAGTCTTTGCTTTATTTGAAAATGTTCTCCCTGGCTGTCCTCCCACAGCTCAACAAAGAAATTGCGATTTAAGAATTATGGCAATTCTGGACCAAACATTATTTTATCGTCATTATCAACACATCCAAATTTCAATCTGAGCATTACAACACAGATCAGATTCTGTTTAATTCTGATTTTATAGCACACATGGTGCAGTTTGAATTCATTAAATACATCTTTTTTTATTTGCTTGAATATAAGTTTTATTTATTAATAGAAATTTAAGGAAATTTATTTGACATTATCTTGTAATTTTGCTGTTCAGCAAAACTTACAAGAGCTCACAAATTTAAACATTAACACAACTATTTAAAAAATGCTGACTCTAAAAAATGATAGAGTGTAATACCGAGATATTATATATGCTTGAGTTCTGAATTTGTTTTCAGAGAACAGGATGATCTCTGATTCACACATACTGAGAAATATACAGTCAGCAATTTCCCCAAATTGTATCTCCATCTTATATCGCAGTGAGGAATGACATGTTCACATTTAAAAGTTTAAAAGGTGGTTTATCTTGCTGATCCACAAACATTTCTTCACATCCTGTTTCTGGAGAAAGACGAGGGGGGCGGGGGGGGGGGCTGAATACAGACGGTGAGAGATACAACAGAGGAAATGAGGGATGTGTCAAGACAAAGATTTGTACGGCTGAAGAAGAAGAAGAAAAAGTGGATCGTGACCAAACCTTCTGCCTCTTTGCACCGGTGGATTCCCGGGCCAAAGGGCAACTTCTGCTTATGCTCATTTCAGACAGACACTGACATTTAACTGACTACCTGACCTATAACAGTAAATCATGTTTGATTCAGTGGTTTAACAGTAATGTGTGACTTTTCAGTTGCAGACTTGAGTGATGAAGACAAATGTCTCACTCTTTGAGGTGGAAATACATCAAGTTGAGCAGCGAGAAGATGCTGAGATGGATTTTTGACTTGTTAATGTGAAGGTGCTTAGAAGCTCTCTCCCTCTCTCTGTCTCTCAACTTTTCTACTAGAGCAGTTTGGAAAGGCTCCATAACACAGCTGGTGTTGATCATTTATAAGAATTAAAACAATCATAAGTCACATTAGTTATGGCTACTTAAACTACCTAAAGTTAAAGAATAAAAACACAGCTGTGTTTTTAAAAACACTTCTCTTCACACCAACATGCTTCTTCATTTAGACTCTGTAAATAAACTTAGGATGCATGATGTGGAATTGGGTGTGAAACTTTTTCATTCATTGAATCTTTTCCACATGCATATCTAAACACAGTGCAATGTCCCAACTGTATCCACTAAACTTAAACAGTCTTTTCACATACGTGTTTTCTCGCTTTTGGTGTGTCATTTCACACCATTTAGTATGTAGGCCTACTGACTGCGGGGCTGCACGGTGGTGCAGTGGTTAGCACTGGTGCCTCACAGCTAGAGGGTTGCAGGTTCGAATCCGGCTTGGGGCCCTTCTGTGTGGAGTTTGCATGTTCTCCCCGTGTTAGCGTGGGTTTTCTCCGGGTACTCCGGTTTCCTCCCACAGTCCAAAGACATGCAAGTTAGGTTAATTGTTGACTCTAAATTGTCCGTAGGTGTGAATGTGAGCGTGAATGGTTGTCTGTCTCTATGTGTCAGCCCTGCGATGGACTGGCGACCTGTCCAGGGTGTACCCCGCCTTCGCCCAATGTCGGCTGGGATTGGCTCCAGCCC
>CAKAOI010052580.1:0-12754 GCA_916701655.1 Sebastiscus albofasciatus
GTAGACAGGCAGGTAGACAGGCAGGTAGACAGGCAGGTAGACAGGTAGGTAAACGGTAGGTAAACAGGCAGGTAGACAGGCAGGTAGACAGGCAGGTAAACAGGTAGGTAAACAGGCAGGTAGACAGGCAGGTAGACAGGCAGGTAGACAGGCAGGTAAACAGGCAGGTAGACAGGCAGGTAGACAGGCAGGTAGGCCGTTCACTCATTTCATTCAGGTTTTTTACAGTCCTGCGACAGCCAGAGATACCAGATTTTTTTCTTTTATTTTTGGTCAGAGCATTTGATTTATTCATTGCTTTCCGTATGTAAAGAGAATTTAAAAAAATAAAACAAAAAAATGTTTCTAAAATCCATTACCCAGCCCAGCTTTGATAAGGTCATTATGCGTCCCTAATCGTCACAGGAACATGAGGTGATGAATCGTGTGTTTATTGTAGCAGAAAGATGAGTTTGGGTAGTTTGCTTGACAAGATAGAGCCAAATAGACAACGAAACAAGTACCAGGCAGCCACACAAACTACTAACATCTATTAAAATGAACATAATGAAGCACTAACTGCAGTGTTTACCTTCATGTGACCAGCATCTACTTCACTATAATGATCTTAATCATAAGGCAAGCTGCTCATAATAAACACGTGTTATCACAGTAAGGAGCCAGACAGCTTTATAGTCGCCTGATGGTCTGCTTAATTCTCTCGTAAAATGTGTTCCCCCATCAACAGCTGGTTCCCCAAAGTAATCTGTCAGTTGTGTGTTTGACCGATCAGGTAAGGCTAATAAAGCTCCAACATTACTAGCAGCAAGGTCACCCCACGTAGAGGCGATTTTCCTCACTCGCTAATGCAGCTAATGTGCAGCTCAGAGCTTATTCTAGAGGGGGAGAGGAGACAGAGAACAGGAAATATATCTCTCTGGAGCATGCAATGAGTAAGAGTGAGATGGGCAAAGAGATGCAGAGAGAGGCATTAAGTTCGGAGTCATTAGGCACAACACACTGCTGTCATTATATCATACTGCATTACATCCATCAGCTCCTTCACTAATGAAGCTGTGGGAGGGCACAAAACCAATGGCTCAGCCTGTCTGCTGCCGGGGAAAAAAGAGCTCTTCTTTTGGGAAGTTCAGCGAGATGCTTTTGCCTCTCAACACTGCTGTATTTAAAGCAACCTGTGTGACACTGAACCTGACTAAATCTGTCTGAAGCGAAGCTGAGGTATTCTACTCGCTTAAGAGGCAGTGAGAGCGAGAGAGCAGAGCCCCGGCCAAGAGTCTATAGATGAGTGCAGATCCCTGCTTAATACATCTTTCTCATGCATTTTGCAGACTGTAAAGTGCACATATTAATGCCAAGCATCAAGGATGGAGTTAAACAAGTTTAGATGAAAATGGACCCTTCCGATCTCACCACTGCTTCAGAAAAGACCTTCACCATCAGATCAGAACAAGGGTGAAAAAAGGGTTTCGAACTAGATTGACTTTATTCGTTAAACCTGCGCACTTTTATATCTTTGAAAACTATTTTATATAGTGTAGCAGTTGTAGCCTAGCTAAGAAATCAAATTAGTTCATGATGCAGACGGTCCTGTAACAATGAGACAAAAATGTGAATTTACATATATTTTGAAATGGGCAATTACTTCACTGTTGTGAAGGATCCTCATGCATCTGGCTACAGTACATTAATTACCAAAGTATTTTGGACACTGTTTTGATGAGAGAAACTACTTGGTTGTCATCTCCCAACCATCTCATTATGCCCCAAGTTTCAGCAGGCCACAACAAAAGACTTAGTACGAATTAAAACCTAAAGATAAATTACAGAATAAAAGTAAAAATGTAATTTAAAGTACAATAAGGCTATTAAATATGCGTTATCAGTCGCTATAACCCCCATAGATTCACGTCATAAATCACCGAATGAAAGTATAAAAGAACATAACAGCGATCTCTAGCAACCTTACTAATTATGACAGGAGCAGAAGCAGAAGTCAGGCGCTGTAGTATAGACAATGTAAACTTTTTGTGTAAAACGCCATAGGAGTTGGAGGTCGGGGACAATGGGACACAAAACACAGGAGACTGGATTTTTGCATTCCGTGTGAAACCAACAATGTGTAGTTGTCTTTGTGTTCGTAGTTATTTTAACCCAAAACACAATGTTTTTCCTTAAACTTCACTGTTTTGTTGCCTAAACCTAAAGATGTTGTTGTTTTGTTGCCTAAATCTGAAGAAGCCTTTTAGTTTGTGTTTGTAGTATGCTTAGTAGGCCCCTAATGGTGCTCATTTAATGGCCTGATAACAGTCGAATCGGGTGGTAAAATCGAGGGGTTAAAATCTTTTCAAAGATGTATTCAGAGATTCAAAATATCCGGCTGCAACCCATCATTATCACGTCTTTTTCCGAAGTGAGAATGAATCTCACCATACATCCTAACAAATGTCCTACATCCTAAACCACTGTGCTGGCTGATTGGACAACCACAAATTACATGACCTGATTTCCATAACACAGAATCTTATCAACACTGGCCTCAGAGGGAACGCAAACTAATTGGTGCGACTTTTACGTTGCGTTTTCTACTGATGGGCGCTTAATTAATCTTTGAAACGCCGGCTTGTGAGTGTCAGGGCTACAAAGGAAGATGGCTGAGAGGATCAAAGTCATTCCAGTCTACTGTGGAGGGATTAGGAAAATGTGGCGGAGGCATGGAGACAATCGAGCATCCCAAGCCTCCAGTGAGGAAAATCCTCACAGGCTGCAACCAAAATCTCAACTGGAGAAATCACCCTGACTTGCCGCTGCGCGAGCTGACTGACACTGACACGTGTGAGGGCGGTTATGTGATATCACGGTAATCCCACTGAAGTCCCCAAACCCAATCCTTCTGCCTCATGACCCATGCTAGGGAATGCACAGGCACGAGGGGGCAGGAGGTTTCACCCCTCGTTAGATTTCTGATACAACCTGTGATGTAGTTCTTTTACTGTCTGGGATGCGTGTGGTCTTCAGTATAAGTTTTGACATTTTACCTTTCCTAAGGCTGTCGTTTATGCTTTCACTGTCAGACATAATATTCTCTGAAAAAGAACAAAACCAGGCAGGAGGCGCTACTTGGATTTGACAGCAATTTAACACAAAGCAGGTGGTCCTGATGCTGCATGGGAAGGAAAATATTGTCCACAATAAAAGGAAATGGATTCCCCAAAAACACTATAGTGGCTACAAGATTTGTTTTCTTCTTCTTTTTTTATGTTCCTTTTCTTGTTTTATACAAGTTATGTTTTTTGATGGGGGTTGAGAACTCTTCCAAGAAAACCTATTGGTGTTCATTACTGTTATCTGTGATAATAGTGTTCATTGAATGATTACAGGTGTAATGAGGGAGCAGCATGTGGCTGTGACAATTCTCATGAGTGACTGAAGCGTTTACATTCATATATTATTCACTTGATTGTGTGTGAGATTGTTCGACCCGGCAGTCAAAGTGCATTAGTTTTGTTTGTATTAATGTATAATAGAGGCTTTTTAACTGTTTTAAGCTACTTTAACAAAGCAGCCATGCCTTGGTTTTTCAGGGGGAATTCATTCCCTCTCTTGTGGACATAATATTCCCCAACTTTAGTGATGGGCTAAAACACAGTCTCTCAAACCTACTCCTGTCAAAGAAACCCAAGAATCATGCATGTAAGGTTTCTTTAGTCTATTAGTCGTTTTTTTCATGCTGAATGACTTACTTCCTAGAAACGTATGAGCACATCTCTGGTAAACACAAGATATAAAGTGGTGCTCTGTGTGATTCTTTGTGGAGAAAGTTTTATAGATCTGTCGATTAAATCAACTAATCGATTAGTCGACAAAATCATATGAGTGTTAGTCGATTAAGAATTTAGAACCCTAGAAATTCTACAATGATAATACCTACATTTTCGGTACTGATAACCAAACAACAACACCTTATTGATACCCTACTTTAAGAAATATAAACATGTTTTTCTTCCTTTAACAAAATAGGACAAAGTTTTCATGTGTTTTCAAATGTCTAAACACGTGCAGACCATTGCTTAAACACAATTGGCAAACTTCTGATTTCAAATCAGGAACCATCTGATCAAAGAATAAGGACACGAGATTACGAATCTGACCAGGCATTCGATGCCAGCTTTCAGTACATGACAGTAGTTTTGGATACTTGATGCTACATATACATTACAGCTTTGATACTCAGCCCTACACATTTTAGACCACTGACCCCCATTTATTAAGGGTTTGTTACCAGTAAACTACGTAGATGTTTGCTATCTGCCTCACTACCCTTACATGTTTAGACTCCCAGTCCTCCTCTTTACCCCCAGTACTGCTTCTAGCCAATGAGGTAACTGTAAAAATGTAACAAATCTTCACTTTGCTGACCCTCGTGTTACCCATTCAGGCACCTCCGGGCTGCCCTTCCAGTCAGCAGCTCAGGTTACCTCGACCAAGTGTGGAAAGGAGCGCTCATCGGCTGACAGCCCGCTGCTCCACTGCATCACTCTGCAGCAGTGCTCGCAGCCAGGGAGCACTGAGGCAGCCTCTGCACCCCGCACACAGGAAAACAAGCCTGGCTCGGCAGCTGAGGCTCTCTACCCGGGCTAATATTGCCTTCTGTTCCTAAAAATAGCCTCAATTACAATTCTCGCAACTATCATTTGGCTTATTCTGATCCACTATGAGTGTCATGGGAGTGTAAACAGAAAGCATGTTTATATAGCATGTTTGTTATACATAAAGCTAGATAATGGCCTACTATAATTTTAGGACTCTCTAAAGAACAATATAGGGACAGCATTAGGGTACAAACCACACCACAGCTACAACGGTACCAGATTATGGCAATATTATTGTGAGAAGGGCAGCCTTTATGGCTTAACCCTCATTAAAATGACAAAACATGCACCTGCCCCATCCAAAAGCATGACAACTGACTCCGAGGCAACAATGTGGAAATAGACAGTAGCAATCTGTAGTGGTCTAGTCAGGTTACACTAGTTTAGAAATGCCTGGATGACATCATGAAGTTAATAAACATTTGGTTACCTGGCAGATCTCATAATACAGAACTGAATGGAAACACATCTAGCAGCCAATCATAGAACTACAAACAGCCTATAAGGATGCAGAGGAGAAAAAGTATAGTAGTAGCCTATAGGCTACCCATATCGTGGTGAAATAGGCTGGTCATGACAGGAGGAACCGAGAATAAGGTCAAAAGCAGACAACCAGGATGTGCCCATTTTCCTGAAGAGAGGATATAATATCATTATTATTTTCTACACTAGTTTAGAAATCCCTGTATGACATCATGAAGTTAATAAACATTTGGTTACCTGGCAGATCTCATCATACAGAACTGAATGGAAACCCCATAAATAAAAACATCTAGCAGCCAATCATAGAACTACAAACAGCCTATAAGGATGCAGAGGAGAAAAAGTATAGCAGCAATTACTACAAGTAGCCTAGGCTACCCATATACTGGTGAAATAGGCTGAGAGAGAATAAGGTCAAAAGCAGACAACCAGGATGTGCCCTAATGTAGCCATGAAGTTAATAAACATTTGGTTACCTGGCAGATCTCATAATACAGAACAGAATGGAAACCCCATAAATAAAAACATCTATAGCAGCCAATCATAGAACTACAAACAGCCTATAAGGATGCAGAGGAGAGAAACTATAGTAGTAGCCTAGGCTACCCATATACTGGTGAAATAAGCTTGTCATGACTACACTAGTTTAGAAATCCCTGGATGACATCATAAACATTTGGTTACCTGGCATATCTCATAATACAGAACTGAATGGAAACCCCATAAATAACAACATCTACTACAGCCTATAAGGATGCAGAGGACAAAAACTATAGCAGCAATTACTACAAGTAGCCTAGGCTATACCCATATACTGGTGAAATAGGCTTGTCAGAGAATAAGGTCAAAAGCAGACAACCAGGATGTGCCCAAATGTAGCCATTTTTCCTGAAGAGAGGATATAATATGAAAGACTAATTTTAAAAAGCATCTTATAGAAGCATGCAATGCAAGCCATTATTTACAGGCCTGCAGTCTAATCTAAGTGGTACTTTTGGGACGCCCCTCATGGAGACAAAAGAAACTGTGCCTCGAGGTGTATGATGGTGCATCAACATCACGTCCACCTGTCCTCTCTCTTCCTCCTCTAAACCGCATTGTCCTAAAGCGAAAGACTGGACTCACCCAGCACCCCGGAGGAGCTTTGTGCCGGGGCAGCAGCAGCAGCACCCGGCTCCGGCCTCTCCGCGTCTCCCTGCTGCGCTCGGTGTCGGTGCCGGGAGCTCTCGGAGCCGTCGCCGCCGCCAGTGGACGCACCAGAGGCGGCTGCAGCAGCGCCCGTGTCCGGCATGCCTCTCTCTCTCTCTATCAGCGAGGAGCGACGGAAGAGGAAGATATTCTCCGGGAAATTGTACAATGGTGTCGCATCTCAGGAGGAGGAGGGCAGAGCATGGGTGTATATCCGAGTGAAGGGTTAAATGAGTGTGAAAGTGAAGTGAAGGTTGTCGGTGTCGGTGCGGCGGAGGATCATCATCATCATCGTGGTGGTGGTGTTGCTCTGGAGCAGGATGATGCGAGGCTGGATGGAGATGGAGAGCGACTAGAGAGGAGGGACAAAGAGAGGGAGGGCGGGGGGAGGGCGGGCTGGATGGATGACACACACCAAACAAACACACCTTACAGCATAGTATAGTAGCTGCATGATTATATTGTCTCAGATTGTAATTGTAAAAGGAATTCCTTTAATGAGAAATTCAAATACAAAGTCAGGTTAAATGTTGCCTGTAGCTATTATTACATACTCACTTCATGCACAGCCCACTTTAAGACTTTAAGACTGGATGACACACACTTAATTTAAAGTCAGGTTAAATGTTGCCTTGTCATTTTTTGAGAAACCCACTATAGTAATCTCTGAGTAGCCAGTAGTAGTATCTTCTTTGTCCTTTTTTAAATTTGATTTGATCTATTTATTCATTATTATCATTATTATTTTTATTATTTTTTTTATTTTATTTTTATACATATGTATATGTGTATGTATGTGTATGTGTTTGTATGTGTGTGTATGCGTGTATACGTGTGTATGTATGTATGTATACGTGTATGTATGTGTATGTGTTTGTATGTGTGTATGTGTGTATATGTGTATGTATGTGTGTATGTGTATGTATGTGTATGTATGTGTGTAAATGTATGTGTATGTATGTGTGTATGTGTGTATACGTGTATGTATGTATGTGTCTATGTATGTGTATGTGTATGTATGTGTGTGTGTATGTGTGTATATGTGTATGTATGTATGTGTATATGTATGTGTATGTATGTGTGTATGTATGTGTATGTGTATGTATGTGTGTATGTATGTATGTGTATGTGTATGTATATGTGTATATATGTGTATGTGTTTCTCTTCGCATTATTATTATTTCAGGACTTATTTGTGGATACTCTCCCTGTGTTGTATTCTCTACAATTTGAATTTTATGTATCCATGGTTGAGAATCAGTTAGGTCCCTTGTGGCCAGCTGTGGCTGACTGTCTGTGTGTATGTTGTTGTTGTCAGGTATGATTGATTGATTGATGTGTTGTGTCACGGGTGAATGTTGTTCAGAAAAACAAAACCAATAACTTTCCATGTATAGTGACTGTTCTATTGATTATTGACAATTAATAAAAATACCTTTGAAGAAGCCAACAATATCAGGGACCAATTATTTATTCATATTATAATAAATACAGTCATTTATGAAAAAGAAAAATCGTAATTTTTGTCTTAAAAAAAAAACATGTTGCTTAGCTATTATTACATACTCACTTCATGCACAGCCCACTTTAACACTTTAAAATCCTACAGAAATATTTTAAGAACATAACAGTGATTGTATTCATATTATGCATGTCTGCAGTCTCGCTGTCCTCCAGGAGAAATTCATATTTATGGCCCTACAGTGACCTCTGTCAGCAGCCAGAAATAGAAGCCGCTTGGCTTCATTAAGGCAAAACCCAGACAAAGGCCTATTCATAACATTACTTATATGATCACCAAAATGCTGTTAAGCCTGCAGTATAGGCAGAAAGTTGTTGGCATCATTGGGCAAAAATTCCATAATAACCTTTCAGTATATTGCAATTCAAGTGTTCTGAAAGAAAACTAAACTTGTGCACCTCATCATGGCTCTGTTTTCAGGCTTTAAAAAAATCTGACGGGAGACTTTGACCAATCACAGGTCATTTCGGAGAGAGTGTTCCTATTGGCTGTGCTCCGGCTGGTGGGCGGTGCTTGGCATTTCCTCAAATGATTTCAACATGGCTGCCGGGTCACACACTTTCTCATTTTACAGCTAAACAGTACACTACAAGATGTTTCTGAAAACATTTGAGGCAAGAAATAAGCATTACTGCAACAGAGTATTGATTCATATTTGATCAGCGCTGCCTAGTTTGACCGTTTGGTCAGAGTTCGCCATAGACGACAAGCTGCTCAGCTCGGCTCTGATTGGTTGTTTTCCTCTGGTCTGTGAAATCTTGCAGATGCCATTAGGACCAACGGAGGACACAGAGGAACATGATTTTTTTTCAGATTACCTGTCTCATGCACTACTTTCAGGATATAGTGACCGTTTTATAAAAATATATTTTTTAATCATAAATGCTTACCCACTACAGCTTTAAAGCAAAACCCAGACAAAGGCCTATTTATAACATTATGTACGTGATCACCAAAATGCTGTTAATTGTTGTGTTCTTTTAGAGATTCACCTTTAATTTATACACAATAATCCTCTCAGCAACAGCAGGTCTCTCAGGCAGGTGGTCTCTGCAGTCCAGCAGGTAGACCATCGCTCCTCTGTGAGTGTGAATGCACTACCCTGTCCTGGAAGATTTAATAGACTATGACTTATTTATAAATGCCAAAAAATATCTTCATAGATTAAATTTTTAGTGACACTCAGGTAGGGACGAGTATGTCTCTTCACTTCAATCCACTGTGTATGCAGCTGTTTAATAGTCATTTCATGGCTATACCATCCACATCAACAAACTATTAGTTTAAAGTAAATTGTGTTGTCATGTTTGCTCACGGTTGTCTCATGTAAAATAGGCAAACAATAGTCGACCTATGCCAAAGCAAGCCTACACCCAAATAAACCTTCAAAACAAACACTGATGGCGCAGACTCAGTCAGTGTGTTTCTGTCATAAAAGGCCATAGTGTGCAGATTTACAACCAGCAGAGGAGTTGTTAAACTGTGTATGAGGATAGTGTGTGTGTGTGTGTGTGTGTAAGGAGGGTGGAGGTAATTTGTTCCTAACAAAGCGAATTTCATCTTCTTTAATAAGATCAATGGTCTGATTAACAGTCTTTTTGCTCAGAAGAGACAAAGATGTTTGTGTATTGATGGTGCTCAACAGCTGTGAGGTGGCAGCTGTCATGCTTTGTGCACACGCAGAGCAGCCTATAAATTATTGAGATCTCAGGTTAAAGATTGCTCCCGGGGCCTCAAGCCATGTCTCTTCAGCATGTATGTACACAATCCATCTCCGTGGCCACCCCTCCTGGATACCGTTCTCACTGTACAGCAGGCAGCCCTCCCCCTTGTACGGCTCACAGCTCTGAAGTACCTCGTCTTCGAGCATAAATTCTGCTTACTCACCACCCTCTGGGCTGACAGCTGCAAGGAGCTGCAGTGGGACACACACACATAAATGTTATGTAGCCTTTACTCTGTGTTTACTCTCCCACCAACAATATAAGCACAAAAAATGATTCTAAAAATGATTCTATCCAACACAGCAAAACGATTCAGTTCAGGTGACTTTATTTGTACCCGTAGGTAAATTACCACGATGAGTGGTAATTTAACTGAAAATTATCATGATGACCGAGAATATGAGTTGACACACATTAGTTTATTAGATACATGAAGCCAAAGGTAATGCAACCTATTACAACAGCCCTGTGATAAATGCTACCTTCATGAAGGTTACAAGGTTCAGTTTTTGTTGAAACTGGCCTTTATGAACTGACCTATGAATGTTGACTGAAGATGAGTTCAATAACAAAACCAAATCAAACTAGAAAAATAAACATTTTATCGAAATAAACACGTTATTGTATTAAGTAAGCACATTTTTTGTCATGTTTGTGACTTTTCTGTCCTAAAATACTCATTCTTTAATCCAAATGGATTTGTCCCTACCACTACTACACTATCAACTCTGTTTCACCACAGAGAGTCACTTTCCATGATTGTCACAGGGTTTTCCCCCCCTATCTATTTGTTTAATGATTCGATAATAAAATTAACAGATCTCAACTATGTTGAGGAACAAACAGGCTGATAATATTGTATTTTATAACCAGCTTTATTTGCATCTTCCCATGGAATAACCACTAGTCAAATGAGATACTGAGATAGACATATGCATTAACATAGAACATGGAAGATACAGGCATATATCTTTCAGCAGTTATGTACATGATGCATTATTTTGCAGATCGTTCAAGATTCTTTTTAGGTAAATCAATAAATAATAATAAAATGATAGTAATGATAGAAACTCAAATGCATATTTACAATAATGATACAACTATTACTGCAATAACTGCATAAACAAAAGTTAATTAAAATGTTCAGAGGACTCACCAAACAACTATTCACAATGCAGTAACGTATGTACACATTTCTTTTTGTTTGTAGTAAGCCTAAATAAGTAAATGTAAATGTAATCAAATAGCCATTTATTTTAGGGGAAATTGCTCTAAAAAATCATATGGCGTTTTTACTTTAAAAAAATACCTCAATTAATGATCAAATTCAAAATGATTAACCCTCCTGTTGTCTTTGGGTTAAATTTGACACGTTTTCAAACTTCATTATATCATAAATATGGATGTCTTTCACCTAATTTTTCAGACTTTTTTCAGATCTTTTTTTTCAGACTTTTTTTTCAGACTTTTTTTTCAGACTTTTTTCAGATCTTTTTTTCCAGACTTTTTTTTCAGACTTTTTTTGTCCGAAATTTTGTGTCCGAAATTTTGTGTCCGAAATTTTTTGTCTGAAATTTTTTGTCCGAAATTTTTCAAATCTGTTTTTCAGATTTTTTTTCAGACATTTTTCAGATCTTTTTTTTCAGACTTTTATTTTCAGACATTTTTCAGATTTTTTTTTCAGACTTTTATTTTCAGACATTTTTCAGACTTTTTTTTCAGACTTTTTTTGTCCGACATTTTTCAGATCTTTTTTTCCAGATTTTTTTTATCCGACATTTTTCAGATCTTTATTTTCAGACTTTTTTTCAAATCTGTTTTTCAGACTTTTTTTCAAATCTGTTTTTCAGACTTTTTTTTCAAATCTGTTTTTCAGATCTTTTTTTTCAGACTTTTATTTTCAGACATTTTTCAGATTTTTTTTCAGACTTTTTTCAGACTTTTTCTTCAGACTTTTTTTCAGACTTTTTCAGACTTTTTTTGTCCGAAATTTTTGGTCCGAAATTTTTTGTCCGAAATTGTTAGTCCGAAATTTTTGGTCCGAAATTTTTTGTCCGAAATTTTTTGTCCAAAATTTTTCAAATCTTTTTTTTCAGACTTTTTTTGTTCGACATTTTTCAGAATTTTTTTTCAGATCTTTTTTTTTCAGACTTTTTTTTCTGACATTTTCCAGATCTGTTTTTTCAGACTTTTTTTGTCCGACATTTTTCAGATCTTTTTTTTCAGACTTTTTTTCAAATCTTTTTTTCAGACTTTTTTTTCAAATCTGTTTTCAGATCTTTTTTTTCAGACTTTTATTTTCAGACATTTTTCAGATTTTTTTTTCAGACTTTTATTTTCAGACATTTTTCAGACTTTTTTTTCAGACTTTTTTTTCAGAATTTTTTTTAAGACTTTTTCAGACTTTTATTGTCTGAAATTTTTTGTCCGAAATTTTTTTGTCCGAAATTTTTTGTCCGAAATTTTTCAAATCTTTTTTTTCAGACTTTTTTTGTTCGACATTTTTCAGACTTTTTTTTCAGACTTTTTTTCAGATTTTATTTTCAGACATTTTTCAGATTTTTTTTTCATACTTTTATTTTCAGACATTTTTCAGACTTTTTTTTCAGACTTTTTTTGTCCGACATTTTTCAGACTTTTTTTTCTGACATTTTCCAGATCTTTTTTTTCAGACTTTTTTTGTCCGACATTTTTCAGATCTTGTTTTTCAGACTTTTTTTGATCGACATTTTTCAGACTTTTTTTGTCCGACATTTTTCAGATCTTGTTTTTCAGATTTTTTTTGATCAACATTTTTCAGACTTTTTTTTCAGACTTTTTTTCAGACTTTTTTTCAGACTTTTTTTGTCCGACATTTTTCAGACTTTTTTTTTCGGACATTTTTCAGATCTTTTTTTTCAGACTTTTTTTGTCCGACATTTTTCAGATCTTTTTTTTCAGACTTTTTTTCAAATCTGTTTTTCCGACTTTTTTTCAGATCTTTTTTTTCAGACTTTTTTCTCAAATCTGTTTTCAGATCTTTTTTTTCAAACTTTTATTTTCAGACATTTTTCAGATTTTTTTTTCGGACTTTTTTTTCAGACATTTTCAGACTTTTTTTGTCCGAAATTTTTGGTCCGAAATTTTTGGTCCGAAATTTTTGGTCCGAAATTTTTCAAACATTTTTTTTCAGACTTTTTTTGTTCGAC
>CAKAOI010052580.1:12774-33479 GCA_916701655.1 Sebastiscus albofasciatus
ACTTTTTTTTCCGACTTTTTTTTCCGACTTTTTTTTTCAGACATTTTTCAGATCTTTTTTTTCAGACTTTTTTTGTCTGACATTTTTCAGATCTTTTTTTTCAGACTTTTTTCAAATCTGTTTTTCAGATTTTTTTTCAGACATTTTTCAGATCTTTTTTTACAGACTTTTATTTTCAGACATTTTTCAGATTTTTTTTTCATACTTTTATTTTCAGACATTTTTCAGACTTTATTTTCAGACTTTTTTTCAGACTTTTTTTGTCCGAAATTTTTTGACCGAAATTTTTGGTCCGAAATTTTTGGTCCGAAATTTTTGGTCTGAAATTTTTGGTCTGAAATTTTTCAAATCTTTTTTTTCAGACTTTTTTTTCTCGACATTTTTCAGACTTTTTTTTCAGACTTTGTTTTCAGACTTTTTTTCAGACTTTTTTTGTCCGAAATTTTTTGTCCGAAATTTTTGGTCCGAAATTTTTTTCACCGAAATTTTCAGAGTTATTTTCAGACTTTTTTCAGACTTTTTTTTCTGACTTTTTTTTCAGACTTTTTTTCAGACTTTTTTCAGTTTTTTTTCAGACTTTTTTTTCTCGACATTTTTCAGACTTTTTTTTCAGACTTTTTTTTCAGACTTTTTTTCAGACTTTTTTCAGACTTTTTTCAGACTTTTTTTTCAGACATTTTTCAGATCTTTTTTTTCAGACTTTTTTTTCAGACTTTTTTTGTCTGACATTTTTCAGATCTTTTTTTTCAGACTTTTTTCAAATCTGTTTTTCAGACTTTTTTTTCCAGACATTTTTCAGATCTTTTTTTTCCAGACTTTTATTTTCAGACATTTTTCAGATTTTTTTTTCATACTTTTATTTTCAGACATTTTTCAGACTTTTTTTTCAGACTTTTTTTTCAGACTTTTTTTGTCCAAAATTTTTTGTCCAAAATTTTTGGTCCGAAAGTTTTCAAATCTTTTTTTTCAGAGTTATTTTCAGACTTTTTTTCAGACTTTTTTTTCAGACTTTTTTTTCAGACTTTTTTTCAGATCTTTTTTTGTCCGAAATTTCTTGTCCGAAATTTTTTTCACCGAAATTTTTGGTCCGAAATTTTTGGTCCGAAATTTTTCAAATCTTTTTTTTCAGACTTTTTTTGTTTGACATTTTTTCAGACTTTTTTTTCAGACTTTTTTTTCAGACTTTTTTCAGACTTTTTTTTCAGACATTTTTCAGATCTTTTTTTTCAGACTTTTATTTTCAGACATTTTTCAGATCTTTTTTTTCAGACTTTTTTCAAATCTGTTTTTCAGACTTTTTTTTCAGACATTTTGCAGATCTTTTTTTTCATACTTTTATTTTCAGACATTTTTCAGACTTTTTTTACAGACTTGTTTTTCAGACTTTTTTTGTCCGAAATTTTTTGTCCGAAATTTTTTGTCCAAATTTTTCAGATCTTGTTTTTCAGACTTTTTTTTTCGAACATTTTTCAGACTTTTTTTTCGAATTTTTTCAGACTTTTTTTTCGAATATTTTTCAGATCTTTTTTTTCAGACTTTTTTTTTCGACATTTTTCAGACTTTTTTTTCAGACTTTTTTCAGACTTTTTTTTCGGACATTTTTCAGATCTTTTTTTTCAGACCTTTATTTTCAGACATTTTTCAGATTTTTTTTTCATACTTTTATTTTCAGACATTTTTCAGACTTTTTTTTCAGACTTTTTTTTCAGACTTTTTTTGTCCGAAATTCTTTGTCCGAAATTTTTGGTCCGAAAGTTTTCAAATCTTTTTTTTCAGAGTTATTTTCAGACTTTTTTTCAGACTTTTTTTTCAGACTTTTTTTTCAGACTTTTTTTTCAGACTTTTTTTCAGATCTTTTTTTGTCCGAAATTTCTTGTCCGAAATTTTTTTCACCGAAATTTTTTTCACTGAAATTTTTTGTCCGAAATTTTTTTCACCGAAATTTTTTGTCTGAAATTTTTCAAATCTTTTTTTTCCAGACTTTTTTTGTCCGAAATTTTTCATATCTTTTTTTTCAGACTTTTTTTTCGGACATTTTTCAGATCTTCTCTTTCAGACTTTTTTTTCAGACATTTTTCAGATCTTTTTTTTCAGACTTTTATTTTCAGACATTTTTCAGATCTTTTTTTTCAGACTTTTTTCAGACCTTTTTTTTCCAGACATTTTCAGATCCCTTTTTTTTTTACTTTTTTTCAGACATTTTTCAGATCTTTTTTTTCAGACTTTTTTTTCGGACATTTTTGTCAGACTTTTTTCAGACCTTTTTTTTCAGATTTATTTTTCAGAATTTTTTCAGATCTATTTTTCAGATCTTTTTTTTCGGACTTTTTTTGTCCGACATTTTTCAGATCTTTTTTTTCAGACTTTTTTCAGATCTATTTTTCAGATCATTAATTGTTTTTTATTTGTTTGTTTGTTTTATTGACACAACAAACATTAATTACTTCTTTATTGTTTTCTTCCATTTACATGCATGTTCTTTTTAAATATCTACATATTGTAATTTGCTTAATGAATTGTATATATGTATATATATATGTTTTTGTTTTTATATTGTTCTTTTTTAATTTTTTTTATTTATTATTGATTTGACGCTTTGGGAATATTGTTCAGCCATGATCAATAAAGCAAATTGAATTTAATTGAATTGAATTGATAGATGGATAGATAGATAGATAGAGACTAGGTCAGTCAGCAAGTATAGAGCAACGGTAGCGACACGGACCGAATTTAATGGCGCACAGTAGGCGGGACTTACTGAAGATTGACAGGTGCTTGAACCAATGAAATTGTAGAATTGTCGCTGTTGAGAAAAACGCCGACCAATCAGAATCAAGAGAAGGAGCAACAGACTCATCGTGGTAAATGCAAACAGTAGCAGAAGTTCACAGCTGAAGCATGTTAAGTAATGTAGCTAAGCTTTCACAGAAAACTCTAACTTGCAGTTGATGAATTGTCTTCATTTGTCAGCTAAAATTACGTTCAAAGCTTACTCCGACATTAGCTTACATTAGAATAAAGTAAACGTGATGATTTAGTCAAGAATAGAGCATGTTTTGATCAATGTCAGTCTCTAAGATCAGCCCCATCAGAAACAGGTGTTAGTGTCTTATAATGATGCTGCCATCCATTCATCATGGGATATGGAGAGCTGCTGTTCACACACTTAGGACAAGGTTTGTTAACAAATTCACTATTTCATCCTGTAAATGTGTTTTCCTTAAATCTTGCTATTTAAATTGCTTAAAAACTCATTCACATCCAACCCCCCAGCATTAACACAGACACAGTTTTTAAAGCTAGTCACCTGTCAAAGACAATTTTTGGAACAGTAATACAAACAGCACTTTACTATGGACATAAATGTACTTTTCTCTGCTGCTAAACACGACTACAAATTGGGTGAAATTGTGTCTGAAACATTTACTTGTTTTATTTTTTTATTTTTAGGTATTGTTAATTTTAATACTTATTTATTCTATCCTTTTTAATGCACTGACAGGAGCTGGGAGAAACAATATTTTCCTATGTTTATTTCCTTCTGTGTATGCAAATACTCAGTGAAATGACAGTAAAGTGAATCTTGAAATCTTTAAAGAATGATTTAATGTATGTTACAGTATGTGCTGTGGAGCCCCCAAGAGACAAAACAAGCAATGAGTCAAAAATGGAGCTGAATACTTCAATAAATACTGAAAAAAATACAAAGCTTTATACTTTCAATCAAGCATTGTATATTTCCTTTTACCGCTTATTTAAATACACCAAAACCTAATTTATGTTACTCCTCTATTCATATTTTACAAGCTCATTTTACTTTTCAACTCCTTTGCTTTTCATATTTGTTTGGCCTTGGCACACATTTAATCATTTATCTCTTCCCTATTTTCCCCATGCATTATATATAAAGTTTTTCTTTTTACACTCCATTTTGATTTATTTAATTTAACAGTGTTATTTACTGACATTTTCAGTTACATTTTTGAACTTTTATTACCTTTTTTCAGTTTTAGGACTCTGAAATATACAGGTCTGTTTCTATATAATAGAATATATAGCATGTATAGACAAAAAAACTGCATATTAGACTTCATTAGTTAGTCCACTATAGTCAGAAGTTACATGTGTCTGTCTTATCATTTACTTATCTCCAGCAGAGGGACTCCACCTTGCAGATTCTGGTCCACCTGTGATGGAGTCCCAGTTGGACTGGCTGATGCTGAGACCATCTTTGCATTATCATCAGGCCATGGCAGGTGTGGAGTGGCTGTGATACGAGCCAGTGGTCCAGGATCAGCTACAGCTCTGAGGTGTATGGCAGGGCTCACACGCAGCCTGCCCCCTCCACGCACCGCCCTGTTACGCAGCATCGCAGACCCCCAAACCAAAGAAGTGCTGGACCGCGGACTTGTTCTCTGGTTTCCAGGTCTGTTCCCTTTGACCACACACACAAACAAATTTCATTTCTTTTTCACATTTCTGTGATTTGCAATGTGGTTGTGGTATTTTTTTTACACACCGCCTGCTTCCCTTCTCCTGCCAATGATTTTATCAACAAATGACAATATAATAGTACAATCTAAGAATCTGCAATACAGAGGGCAAAAAAACGTTTTGCCTCATATTATAATTTGTCTTGCATCAGATATTTATGTGTTAAGGGAAAACATGAATGTTAAAAAAAGTGTCTGCAAGTTGATTTATATGCAAATCTTATTATCTTATTATCTTATTGATACAGTAATATAAAGCATGCTTGATTAGTAGTAAATGGGCTAAAAATTGCAAAAACTGCCGTGAGAGGGAGAATGAATTCTCTCCTGAAGTGGTATGGTACTTTAAGAGCAAAATACAAACCTAACAGCACTGCATGGGCGCCTGGTCCAGTAAAATCTCTGAGGTATTCTGTCTGTCTTTGTCATAAATTTCTTATCTTTTGGTTGCTAAATATTGATGTCAAGTCCCATCTTTCAGGTTAAAAATATTTTAAAGGTATGCTATGCAGGATTTTCCTAAAGAAGAATAGATTCATTCAAACATAATCCCTCTCAGTCCTCACTAGAAATGTGTGGTGTCTGAGACTCAGCCCTCTGCCTATATTTTCACTTTTCTATTCATTTTGCTGTTGTAATGGCAATTTTCAACTTTTCCAATGTACTTTTTTCGAGTTGCCATTATACACAGATAGGTAGGAATAATTTTAGTTTAGTTGTTTATTGAAGTAGTTTGAACAGAGATGAATGTACCTTTTTTTATTATTATTATGTAAGTTGTACGGTGTTGCTCTGTTCCTCTGATCTGGTCTGATGAGAACTGTATGCACTCCCTCTACCTGTGCCCTCCCTGTCCTGTCACCTATGCCCCTACATATACAACCCAGTGCATCTAATGACTGCCACCAAGTGTCCAAAATAATACTGCAAGGTATATCTAATAAAAAATAATGACATGCCAACAATACACATAAATGGCTCCTACAGCTGTGTTCAGGATGTTTCTGGGCATCAGCTTTTGGGCACTGGGTGTGTAGCCCCCACGCATGTGCATGCACATGCACACATCCAAGAGGAGGTTACAAAAATGGCGTACACAGCGCTGAAAAAAATGCAAATATCGTGAGGCGAAACGGCAAGCGGACAAAGCTCGTTCCAAAACGAGAGTGTATCTGGGGTTGGCTTTTACTTTTGCTGCCGTATGTGATGCTGCAGGCTAGGCATGAGACAAAATGAATTACAATTCATGGTATTATGTTATAATCATCAAAGTATGCTTAAAACTCTAAAAATGGCACTAAAACATACTGGAATCACTTTATCTTACACTTTAAGAAACTGCTATTTGTATTGTATCACAGATAGAGCACACATCTTTTATAGTGAAAAACAAACAATCTTGAATATGATCATCATAAATGATAAGGTCTCCCTGCATAAATAAAGGATAAATCCATTTTAGAAAATAGCAACAATGTGAATCTGTTCTTTCTTACATGATAATAAAAGCTAGACAGCTTTTTCAAGTCACTCGTGATGATAGTCACAATTATCCCGATAATGGAAATTCACAACGATCAACTTATTGTGAGTGTTTTTATCACAATCCGCAATAAAGTCCTATATCGTCCCATCCCTACTGCAGCTGGTACACTGGGCTGTGTTCTGGAAACCACGATGAGGGGACGTGCACTTTTGGTGTCATTGAGCCGTCATTGGGTGAGGAGCAACTTTGAATGTTGTGTTTACAAACAGTAACTTAAGCGACAATTCCTGCATAATATACCTTTAAATTATTTTCTTTCATTAACCTACATACTAGAGCTTGTCTGTTTTATCTCATCACAGTATTGAATCTTGCGAATATCTGAAGTTCTATCATTCACTGTTCTAAGTTTAATGAAAGTATTGCTAAACAGTTTGGTCCTTGTGCATAATTAAATGACTAAAGGATATTGAGCTGGTGTTGTTGTTGTGTTTGTCTTTAGCGCCACACAGTTTCACCGGAGAGGACAGTGTGGAGTTCCACATCCATGGCGGTCCTGCTGTCATTACTTCCATCTTACAGGCTCTAGGTAACATAACAGATATCCTTATAAGTATGATAGAATATGATACTTCATACATTGCAGTATGCAGACAGTGCCATGTGATGCAGCGTCCCTTTGCAGGGTGTTTATGGTATGTGTGTCACCACAGTCTTGAATACCAAAGCTGTAAGCCTGCATACAGATTCTAAACAGGAGTAACTGGTTGAGTCATGTGACTGTCCATCACTGTGACTTAAAAGGGAAAACTGACACATGCATTTCTATTTCCGAGATACTTATAATATGCGCCTTGGCAAGCGTGGCAATCCCTCTGTGACTGACAAGTAATATTTTACTGCAGTTCTTCCACTGGCCACAAAGGGGGCAGTATTGTATAAATTAAAAAATGTTAACGAAAGCTCGTCACCAGGTAAAGGAAGACCGTCACTAATAGGAATAGTTGTGTGTGTGTGTGTGTGTGTGTGTGTGTGTGTGTGTGTGTGTGTGTGTGTGTGTGTGTGTGTGTGTGTGTGTGTGTGTGTGCGCGCGTGAGAGATGCATGCCCACCACCACGTGCCTCATTCGTTTCTACATGTTTGTATGCTGTGTGTGTTTCTCAGGAAGCGTGCCTGGCATGAGGCCTGCTGAAGCTGGAGAGTTCACGCGGAGGGCCTTCCAAGCAGGGAAACTGGGTTTAACAGAGGTAGGTCAAGAAGAGAATGTAAAAACACACTGAGACAGATCTGTGCAGATTTGTATACCAAGAGCCTTTCAGAGCAACTTTACGGGGTAAATGTGTAAATAAAAAGGGTTGGAAACGAACAGGGATTTCAAGTTCATGAAATGTCAACAGTGAAAATGTTCTCTTTTACATATTTAGCTCTTTGAACACTTCTTTCATTTGGCTGTCAAACATTTATACATGGATAAAGCAACTGGGCTTCTGTATATGGTGATTTTCTTCAAGAAGCAGCCAAGTATGCAACCTTAAATATTGATAGAGGCTGTTCTGGATATTCTGTTTACAGTATATAACAGTATATTGTGATGAGTAAATTTCAGCAGCATACCGTAAACTGAGTATTATTAATAGGCAATGCAAATGTGTTTTTACAATACAGTAAAATTTCCCCTAAAGCCCCCTCAAGGGAACAAAAATGCTTCCTTCTGTAAAAAATATCTTATCCTACTAATCAATGTAATAATGAGATAAGATGTCCTTGAGAATAATTTGTCTTGGACGTCAAAGCTGCAGCACCACAACATAAACGCTGTCTTAAATATAGCAGGGAACAGTAGCAGTATACTGGACATCTTGCACACAGCATCATATGCTTATAAAACCATATAATCTGTTCTGTAGATAACACATCATTTACTTAGTGATTCATACAGTTGTATTAGCGCAAGAAATAGATAAATACAAAATGTGCGGCAGTCATAACTTTATAATGCACCTCGCAGGTGGAGGGGCTCGGGGATCTGATCCATGCTGAGACAGAGGCTCAGAGGAGACAAGCTCTCAGGCAGATGTCAGGAGAGCTGGGACGCCTTTATCAGGACTGGAGCCACAGACTGAAACGGGTAGGTCAATGGGTGGTACAGATACTGGTGGTGTAGACACAGTGGTTTCCAACAACGAGCATAGGCAAGAGATGAGAAGAAGAGGTTTCCATCAGGGATGGAGCCCTGGGCTTAAAGGTGTATCCGTAGACTGTATATAACACCTGGACATAGTTACTGTGACGTCACTCATTGTTTTGTGGACTACAGTTTAGAAGCCTCAAGTTCGGCATATTGGTCGTCGCTCTTGTTTCTTTACAACCAGAAGTGACACGAGACGGTGGGCTAAGTACAACCAAACACTGAATAAGACTTAAATCAGAAGGTAGCCACACCCTAAAGCATCCCCTCCTTTATGTTCTGTTTGACTCTAAATGGGACCAGAATTTACTAAATGAACATCATGCTGTATTGAAGAAGACTTGAAACTAGTGATTGAGACCATAAACTCATGTTTATGATGTTTACTGAGGTAATAAATCCAGTGAAGAGGTAGGGTCATTTTCTCGTAGACTTCCATACAATCAGACTTCTTTTTGCAACCAGAGGAGTCCGTCTTGATCACTTTTCTTACTTTTTAGATTCATCTTTGTCTCCGATGCTACAAGGTGTGAAGTTGACTTTTTTTTTCCTGCCTACTATACAAAAATATTGATTTTTTTTTTTTTTTTTTTTTTTATGTTTGGAGTACTTTTTCCTCCGCACTATAAAGAATGAACTGAATTATTCTGTTGTATTGAAGCCTGTGCGTGAAATGATCCTCCAGTATCAGTTTGGCTGTTGTAAGAGTGTATATCTCTGCTTCTCAGACGCTGCCCTTGCTTTTTTTCTTGACCTGAAATCAGACTTGATTTGCTGTGCTCTTCAACGTGACTTGATCTCAACCACCTTTGGACCTCGTAGTGACTCAAACTCATTCAGATCTATTTTTTTAAAGTGACAGGTAAACAGGGGGCCTTTTAGAAATTCTGTTGTTCCACCTAATTCGGAGTTAGCGTGACAGCAGAAACAAGCCGACCTCCTGGAGTTGCCCCTGGAGAGACTTTGTCCATGTTCATGTCTGACATTTCTCTGAAAACAGTGTGTTGGAAAGAACCTGTCTGTACCGTGCGGTAGGTCAGGCCTCAGTAGTTTCACACCCAAACAATACTTTTTTCTTTTTTTATCACCACAGCTGCTTTTTCGACACACCGTTGATGGATTAGCTTAAGGGAATCTGAGACTTCCTGTTTTCATGTTGCTGTAGCACCTGTAGCTCATTACTGAGAATCAAAATACTATCTGTATGGTACATGTGTATATTTATCTAGCATTGTAAACAGGATTGGAAAAAAACAGAACAATGCAAATTGATTGAATAGATTGGCTTTAATTTCATTTCATGGAGGGAAAACCCATCCTGGAGTTAAAGCTTCAGTAGGCAGAATGTTTTTGGCATCATTGGGCAAAGATTCCATAATAACCTTTCAGCATATTGTTATTCAAGTGTTATGAGAGATAACTAGACTTCTGCACGATAGCATTCCTATTGGCTGTGCTCCATCTGGTGGGCGGTGCTTGGCATTTCCTCAACTGGTTGATATAGTGATCGTTTTATGATAATAACTTTTTCTGATCATATTTGTTCCATTTCTACCCACTTCTGCTTTAAGATATATCAATTAATTGTTTAACAAGTATAGCAATTGATATTTTCCTTTTAAAAAATATAAGCAGCAGTGGGAAGAAATGGAGCAAATGTGATTTTAAAAAAGTTGTTTTTATAAAACGGTCACTATATCCTGACAGTAGTGCATGAGACAGGTAATCTGAAAAAAATCATGTCCCTCTGTGTCCTCCGTTGGTCCTAATGGCATCTGCAAGATTTCACAGACCAGAGGAAAACAACCAGTCAGAGCCGAGCTGGAGTCTGCCGTCCAGCTGCCGTCTATCTGAGCCGGCTGTCAATCACTCCAATCAAACGGTCAAACTAGGCAGCGCTGATCAAATATGAATCAATATACTGTTACTGTAATGCCAATTTCTCGCCTAAAAATTTCAGCCGTGTTGAGACCAGTTGAGGAAATACCAAGCATCGCCCACCAGCCGGAGCACAGCCAATAGGAACGCTCTCTCTGAAATGACCTGTGATTGGTCAAAGTCTCCCGTCACGGTCCTGAAAACAGAGCTATGAGGAGGTGCAGAAGTCTAGTTTTCTCTCAGAACACTTGAATTACAATATGCTGAAAGGTTATTATGGAATTTTTGCCCAATGATGCCAACAATATACTGCCTACTGCAGCTTTAATTTGGACTTTACCGCTATAAGTGTTCAAAGGCCCATCTCTATATTCGATTTGACTTTCCAAGAACAAGAAGTTTTTAAAAAGCACCCTATTTATCGTAATGTGCTGCTGTTCCATCTTCACTCATCTACACCCATTTAATGTTTTTGTTTTTCATCTCAGCACATCTGGCTTTTTATTGTTATGTATGGATTAAAAATGAATTATACCAGGCACAGCTGCTGTATGTCTTAAAACAGGCAAACAATCAAGACATTGATATATTCTGTGCAGCAGTATTGTTTTTCTTATCCATTCAGTATCCTGTTCTGAATGGATAGATAAGGATCAGCTAGCTCTCGGGGTTTGTGACCTTGCTGACGTTGAATGCTTCATACATATAGCTTGTGTCATATTATTTTAATGATCACACCAGGACACATGGTTGGAGGCATTCAGTACACGTATAATTCATCTTTAACAACTAATTTTTAAATTTAACTAACCATACGGAAGTGATGATTATGTTTCTGGGCATTTTTGCCTTAAAGGAATAGTCTGTAGGATCTGGCGGTATCTAGCGGTGAGGTTGCAGATTGTGACTTCTCCCGTGTGCCATGTGTGTAGGATTGCTATGTCGGCCGACGTGAAAACGCGAATGGCCCTCTCTAGA
The DNA here is from genome assembly GCA_916701655.1 of Sebastiscus albofasciatus. Taxonomy (NCBI): domain Eukaryota; kingdom Metazoa; phylum Chordata; class Actinopteri; order Perciformes; family Sebastidae; genus Sebastiscus; species Sebastiscus albofasciatus. The sequence goes on from CAKAOI010052580.1 coordinate 23,798, forward strand.
GTGAGTTGTTGTAAGATTAGAGAGTTTAAGGTTTGAGAGCCGCGGCGACGGTGGCGAGTAACGTTATCGACAGGAAAAGTTAACAGTGTGTGATTTGTCCATTCTGGGCTACTGTTGCAACATGGTGGACTCCGTGGAGAGGGGACCCGCTCCCTACTACTTCTATTTTAAGTTGATTATGCACTAAAGAAAACATACTTTATACTATTAAATTTCTGCCAATAGGTCCCCCTAATTGTTACACGCTGGTCCTTTAATTTGAAAGCAGACAGTATAGAGGCAGACAGCAAACGAGGGGAGAGAGAGAAGGGTGTGATATGCAACAAAGCTCACCGTTATTTGGTATGCACCATAACACTTTGGCTATCAGGACGTGCCTTACTGAAGTGAGCTTGAATGACGATGCGGCCGCTTAGGTTAGGAAAACAACATTGTCAGAAATTACGAACCTTTGAACTGAACTGAACAAAATGATTTGAATCAGTAAAGTGATTTGTGATTTCCACCTCGATACATGGTTGTTCTGCACCGCTTGATACTGGAGCCAACTGTCCAAAAGGTTTAGAAACTTCATGTATTTTCTATTTCTGGGGGAGAAAATAGCAAAGTTTTTTTGCTTTGCAGTCATCCAAAGCCCCGTCGGTATTCTGTGTTAACTTTCTGCTTATAAGTTGTTTAGAAAAGACACCTAATTTGTAGTCCACTGTTGTAGTTTTACGTTCATTAAAAAGACTTCCAAATAAGCTTATTACCCTGATGTGGTTTCATATGTGTTCTTACGTCTGTCTTGTTTACATTTAATCCCGACAGCGGGTCAGTTTTCCTTTCACATCTTGTTGAGGCAGTTCAGAGCAGGCCAAACCCTCCTCTACTGTGAGCTGTTTTGGAAAATAAAGACCAGAAATCTTTCAACGCGTTGGCATCAGATGTGACCAGCCGGTCCAGGTGATCTCCCTTGAGAAACTCTGTTAAACTGCTTGTCGGCAGCTTTCTCAGGATGGTTCCTAGAAGCCGTCTGAATGTGCCTTTTATTTTGGACTCCGACTTCTGGGAATCCTGTTAATCAGACGTATACCATCTGTATGATGCAAAGGGTCAAACCCTCATTTGACTCCTAAACAATGCAGTTTTTTTTAACCGTTGGCTTCCCACTTTTGTGAATGGATTAAAGAGTGGCAATCTGATGCTTCCTGTTTTTGTACAGCTATACTACTATTGTGTTTATGTTTCGCATGTCAATCAAGATACTGATCGGTGCTGTGGTGGAAACACTGAAGCTTTCCCTCCTCTGTATTCTACGTAGTTTCAAATTCATTTTAAAAATTGTGGCAATGACGTAAAGTAGCAACATGACTTGACTTTACTGCACCTGATTTAAGATTAGTCCTGTAAAAAGACTAGAGGAAGCCATTTGAATTTTAAATGTTAGTGTCTATGTGTGTACGCTGCATAAATGTATGGGTGAACACTGGAGCTGCAATGATTAGTCCACTATTCGATTAGTTGATTGAAAAATAGTCGCCAACTATTTTGATAATCGATTCATTGTTAAAGTAACTTTTCATGAAAAAATGGCAGAAAATTCAGTTTTCAGCCTCAAATATGCAGATTTCCTGCTTTTCTGTTTTATATCATGTTACTGAATATCTTTGGGTTTTGGACTGATAAAACAAGACCTTCAAAGACCTCACCTTGGACTTTGAGAAATTGAGTTGGACATTTTTCAATACTGATTAAATTAGAAAATAGTCTGCAGATTAATCGATAATGAAAATAATCGTTAGTTGCAGCCCTAGTGTAGACTGTCAAAAAATCTTTGCATTTTGGACAGTTGTCACCCTGGGCTCTGAGAAATTATGATTGGCATTTTCACTATTTTCTTACATTTTAAAGAGTGAATAATAAAACAATTAAGCAAAAAAATAATCAACAGATTAACCAAGAATGAAAATGATAATTAGTTATAGCTCTAAATAAAAGTAGCTATACTGCAACACCACATAAGTGAAATATGTCATTGGAAAAATAAAAATTGTCACTGATAGTGTTTTAAAACAAATTAAGAAATGTGAAGATCTTTTTAATATCTTCTGACAAAATGGTTTAGGGTGCAGTCAGTAATATGTACCTTTTTTTACTTGTTTGTTTTGGCATGTTAGAATCGTTTGGACTCCTTATGTTTTCCTTTGGATGAGTATAGAATACTGTACATAGATATCACAGGCGGCACAGTAAGATATCCATGTTAGCAGCTGCAGCACCAGCAAGAAACTGTAGATTGGTTGCCTGTTTACTTTCACACACATTTTCTGGGCTGGCTGCCCACCTTTCAATACTTCAACATGCAAATAAACATTACAGTATAAATGGAAAATAGTTAGCTTAATGTTTGATACCTCACAACTGTTGATTTTGATGTTTTAGTGGGTCCAAGGTGTTAATTTCACACACTGATCTCTCTCTCCCCTCTCTGCTCTCTGTGTCACACAGTGTCTGGCTCATGTAGAGGCCTTCATCGATTTCAGTGAGGATGAGCTCATTGAGGATGGGGTCTTAAACCAAGGTACGTGTACGCTTTGTCCTCCCCTTTACTAGAGAAAAATAACCCAGCAGTCATCCCTTGGGCTTTCAGAGGGGTCTGTTTCTCTCTGAAGAGAGAGGGGTCTGACTGGCTTTCCTGTTTGGATCTTCAACTGGCCATCGTGTTTGTTTGCTGCACTGTAGGGAGAAGCCATAGACATCAAACTGCTTAAAAGACAGTTTCCTTTTAGGAAGTGTGGGGAGAAGGCCAGGGGGACAGTAGAGGCATTCGTCTTGCCTTCAAAGCCAACCTGACAAGCCAACCTTACAGGAATAGTGCTGTCAGCAGCAACGTACAGTCCAACCGTGCTCACCATGTGTTACTGTGTGTGTGTGTCTGTGTATGTGTGCGCGAGGGATGTCCCCCCTGAGTCTGTCGCCTGCTGTCTGGCACTGGCAGAGCTCTTCAGAAGCCTCAGATGTTGTGAAGTTTCGACACAATAAAGCCTGGGAACGATTGTTTGTTTTGGCGGCACGGAATGTGGGCTCACGCCTCAGAGTGACAAATAATAATAATAGACTCATTTCCAAAAATAGAAAACCTGGCATAAATACTTTCCATTGCCACCTGAAGACATGCAGCAAATGACACGTTTTATATCTGACGTTTTCTTATGTTTTATATCATGTTATCCCACGTTGGATAAATTAATGAGTCCGTCAAGATTCTCAAGTTTAAATGTTTAAAGAAAAAGAAGGTATTGCATTGTGTTGTCAAGAGCATTTTTCCGCCTTAGTGACATGCAGAAAGAGACCATGACCCATTTTTAGTCCAGACGAACGGTGTCAGACCGGACTGGCCTTTTTTTTTTTCTTTCAAAGGACAGAAATGCCCTTCACAAAGCCATGGAAGTGAAGTTGAATACAAAACCTTCGTCATGTCCTGTTCCCTTCTCTGTCTTTATCTCCCACTGAACCCCCACAGTGGACAAATCGGTGTGTGATCTGCAAGCAGAGATGGAGCGCCACCTACAGGACGAGAGGAGGGGCGAGCGGCTACGCAGCGGAGTCCAGGTGGTCATCGCAGGAGCCACCAATGCTGGGAAAAGTAGCCTCCTTAACACACTGTGTAAGAGAACCAAGAAAACCATGACAAACACTCACACATCACGAAGGGATTAGCACAAAATATGACTAACTATCTTCTAAATGCAGACCTTACTGTTGAATCACATCGCTGTCAGTTATGGTTTGGGAGAGAAGGCAACATCTGTCATGCTATAAGAAGCGTGGACTCGCAACATTTTGTGAAATGTGTTTTATTCATTAAAATGCAAATACTATGCTCTATGCACAGAAAGTGAGAGAGATATGTTTCCTTGACGAGACGGGATTTTGTGCAGTCTGACTTTGAAATAAAGTAGTATTTCAAACGGGGTTGACGTTATATAAAGTGACCTTCAACTCCCAACAACCAGGGTTCAGTTTTCAGTTTATTAGCTGTTATTTTCTTCAGAAGTCAGCAAAAGTTGTTGACAAAACAATCTCTCTGCAAGGTCCATTAGTAGCTGTCCCGGAGCTTTCAATCAGAACGCACATCTTCCAGCAGAGTGAGTTTACCTAGTCGTCATGGATGATCGAATTTCCATTTTTCTTGGCACTTCTGTGTTGTATTTATGGAAACTCCTGCTACTAAACTACCCGTGGTTCTTGTGGTTGGGTTGTTTTTTCAACTGCTGTTTTATTTTCCTGTTACTGTTAGAGGAACTTAAAACAACATTTTCATGTGAAAGACAGGAAGGTCAAAGAAATCTATCCAATTTATTATAATAATCTCTTCATAGTGCAGGGATGGAATCTCCTAATCACCACAACACACCATCTGTGAACAGTAGATCCTGCTCTTGGCACACATGAATTACAATATTTTGACTTTTTTGGATACAGATTTCATTGCTTCCGATTTAGCTTCTGGCCGTGCATCAGAGTCACAGTCTGCTTTAAATTGCAACTGATTGTCTAACAATGTTAATTGAGAAATATGTTTATAAATATAAAAGCAAACACTCAAGATCTTCCACATGAAACAAATTGTAAACTGTAAATCAGTAACTCTAAATCAGTTCTTCAGTTGTTTGTCCACGTTTGGTGTCAACCTAATGAACTCATTGTTTATGGTCTAAGGTTATGTTTGTTTAGACTATTGTATCCTTAAATCATTTAGAATCACTTTATATAAACTATCCAGAGAGGGGGCTTGGCACGGGCTCCTCACAGCTTCCTATCAGAATAATAGACGTATTTATCAAACTTCAGATAAAATCCTGTTGTCATTTCCTCTTCTGATTAGTCTTCCCCGTGTTTTCTGGGCTCACATCCAGTCAGCATAGACAAGTATTGATGAGCTGGTAACGTTATTTGATGTGGTTATTTGATCAGCTAAAATCTTGGGTAAAGAAAGGATGACAACATATCTTCTGTTGTGTTTGCACAATGCACAACTTCAGTAGGTATCAGGTTTTCCAAAAGAGGCTGATTGATGTGTTAAAGGGTTGATATTAAAGGCCAATATTTGATTAACCAAAAAACAAACCAACATAATGTAGGAAAAACAAGTTAATGATAGCATAGTTTATCGTGGATGGCAGACTTACAGCTATACTGTTTGGTATTTAAATCTTAAAGCTAGGGTTGGTAATGTTCTTGAAAAACAGTTTTTGCTCTATTTATTGAAATTCTTATTACATACCGACAGCAATCAATAAATCAAATGCTCTGATTTTTAAAAAAAAGCAAAACAATCCTGTATCTGTGGTAATCACAGGACTGTAATAAACTCATCCAATCATTTCATTCTGCTCAAATTATGTGATTGGATGGCCTACCTGCCAGACAGAGACCCAGACAGAGAAAGGAAGTCAGAAAGTTTTGAGTCAGCCTAATACGTTGTTAGTTTTGGTCTTTTCATGGGAATAAAGCTGTCTGTCTGTCTGTCTATCTGTCTATCTGTCTATCTGTCTATCTGTCTATCTGTCTATCTGTCTATCTGTCTGTCTGTCTGTCTGTCTGTCTATCTGTCTATCTGTCTATCTGTCTATCTTACAATAAGAAAAATATGCAATATTGCCAACCTTATCCTTTAACCTTTTTATATCCACCAGGTCAAAGACCTGCAGCTATTGTGTCTCCCATTGCTGGCACCACCAGGGACGTAGTAGAGACGGCACTGGACATCGGTGGATTCCCTGTCCTCTTAAGTGACACAGCCGGCCTCAGAGAGAGCGCTGACCTGGTGGAGAGAGAGGGGGTCCGCCGTGCTCGGGAAAGGTAGTGGAAGCAATCCCTTTTATTTTTAATATGTATTTAGAATGTTTGAGCTACAGGATAGTAACACATGTAGAGTACATCATGTGTACTAGTACATGACGTACGCTGCGTCAGCAACTGTTCATGTGTGTATAATATAACACAAAACAAATTAACCCCACCACTGGAAAATGTCCTTGAAAACAAAGAAAGGAAGAAATAAGTCATTCCTTTTCCCCTGTACATCATGCTGTATTTTTGTAATGTCTATGTAACCTCCAGAGTTTATATTATTGCTGAGCCACAGTTATAAATACGTGGGACAAACACTCTCAGGAGGTTGCGTAATGAAGAGCCTCCTTTCCTTGTTGTAGAATATTTGCCATTAAGAGGTTCTTCATGTGTGGCGTAGAGAATGGACATATATGGCAATTCACTGACAGCTGCTTCCACTGTTTACACCAGGGAAGAATGGCAGTACTTGTAGCACTCGTCATCACTGCTTTATTATACAAACAGGCAAACTGAAAATCAGACAAATAGGCTCGCTGGCACATACACCCAATATTAAACCAGCTTTTACTTACAGACACAGACATGTTATATGACATGGTTTGATATTAGAGAGCAGGAGGAAAAGGGTTTGTCTAAAAACACACCCCAACATTGATTATTAATTCATTTATATGTGAAAGTAGAGTTTCAACCAAGTAAAAAAAGCAGTGCTTTATATACATTATAGTGTTTAACCAATACAGTGTGTTGCTGGCACACCTGATTTAAAAACTTTGATCCACAGAACTTTAACAATTCTCATGCCAAAAAAGACAAATGTCAATTGTTTCCCCGAGTACTTGTGTTCTTGGCAGGGGACAAAACATCTGGCACATCAATTAGTTATTACTCATTATTAGTTGCATCACTAATGTAAGATTAGATTTATTTTTCATAAACTCTGAAATAAGGACATTTCATCTGAAGAGGGGGAAGAATGTAAGATTAAGATTGGCGAAGTGATGTGCCACCTTTTAAGTGATCGGTGTTGAATTGTCCTACGTTGAGTTGAGTCATTAAAGTGGATCCTGTTGCACAGACCAAGCTCTCCCCGTGCTCTTACTTTACCCACAGCCTCACAGGAGTTTAATTAAGTAATAAGTAAGTTTATAGTTAAGGTAGCGAGAAGCCTGCCTTGCACTAATTATGACCAATATCAATTTGATTTGTTAGGCATTTAACCACAACTTTTCACTTTGTGAGAATACTGTTTTCATTAATCAACAAGTACTTAATTAAAGAAATGTATTTACAAACCCGTGATTGTGTAAATTGCTTGGTGACGCACACTGCTGGAACATCTGATGAAAAACATCAATGGACATCCAGATGAAGTTGTGACGACAACAATACTATTTTCAGAGCAAACATTCTGTAATTCCTTTACTGTTTGTTTAAGTTATTTGGGCGACCTGGTGGCTCTGTAGGAAGGGTGGGCAGTTTGTGTTCTACGGGGAACATTTTGCGCAACGAGCAGGTCAGAGGCTCGTGACCTGGGTCGCTACAGGAAGGACATGGTAAGTACAAGCATCCGCCGGTGCTGCTAACCACACGGTGGGACCGAGGTGCAGGAGTGTTCAAGATAAATTAATTAAAAATATCCCTGTCATTATTCACAGTATTTGTGTGGCATACCATATTGTTTACTGAAACAAAACAACAGAGAAGAATGCCTCTGAGCTGAGCTGTCAGCGGTGCAACCTGGAGCTGCTGCAGTTGACCGCTGAGTTAGAATGGTATAGTGCAGTTATTTGGTCATAAACCAAAGTATTATTATTATATAAAAGTACATGAACATGAATATACTAACAAACATTGGTAATGTAGATATGATGGCCAAGTTTGTTTTACCCAGGACAGACAAATGAGTTTAGAAAACTGTTCCTTAACTATAGTGCAGCCTTTTAGACAAGAAAGGGACGATCGGTGTGTCATAACATAACAGTAATAAGAATTTATGATATGTATAGTCGAATATCATGATATCTGTTATCAGTACACCAATCTCCTGTCTCTAGATTAGTGTCATTTGATATACAGTGTGAACTTAAGAGTTAAAAAAAAAAATACAAACTTCATGACAAAATGTTGTTTTGATCATATGAATAGTTCTGAAGCTGAGGCTGCTTTCTTTTTTCCAGAGTGGAACAGGCAGATCTGACTCTGGTGGTTGTGGACTGTGCTCGTCTCCCCTCTGATACACAGCAAGCTGTAGCCTTCCTTCAAGGGCACCTCAGGAGTGTCTTGCCCAACCAGGAGCAGCCTGAGATGGGTATGATATCCTGGCCTCATCTGCTCCTGCTTCACCTGAATCATCAGTGACACTTGCAACCATATTTTCAAGGCACTTCAAGCACAATAAAGTAAAAATGCATGGTGCAGTTACAGTCTCTTGTAAAGTTGCAAAGTGGCAAAACGTTCCCCTTCAACAACCTCAGTTTGCTCATTGGCTCAAGAATGCAATTTATTGTGACATCAGATGCTCACTCACAGCTTTATCCTGCATATTACATGATGTCAGGCAGTAATTCAAAGATTACTGACTTGGATTACTCCAGGTAGAAATTAAGCAGTATTCCAGAGAGTATGGGCTGGAAAGAGTTTAAAGTCATCAAGAGTAATCAAATAGAAATCTCTGTGCCTGAGAGAGTAATATTGTAATTGAGTAATTGGTGATCAACATTTTTTCTTCCTTTCTTACCACAGTATTTCCTGCAGACAGGTTTCTTGTGGTGCTGAATAAAGGTGACCTGTTGCATGAGGAGCAGAGGCTGAAGCTGGACGGGGAGCTGAGACGGGTCTCTGGACTCCCTCCTGTTTGTCTGATCTCTTGCCACACAAATGAAGGACTGCAGGACTTCCTCTCAGTGCTGCACAGCAGTGTCAAGACTCTGTGAGTTCCCACAATTTAGAATGTTTTCTTGTGCAAGAGTAGAAACTGTATGTCTCATCATATAGTATGTCATAAAAGTCACGAAAATGTCATGAAAGAAGTCATATGTCGTATAAAAGACAGTGTAATAAGTCATAAAAATGTTAATGTCTTAGACGAAATGTCAAAAAAGTCATACTGTAGTATATTATGTCGTAAAAATTACATTAAAAGTTATAGTATGCTATACTATATTTTTTTGTAATTTAATATCATAAAAAAGTCAGAGTATGCAATAATAAAGTCTAGTTAATAAAGTATGATGAAAAATGTTATGACGAAAAATCATAGTAAAGTATGTCAAAAATTTAATGAAAAAAAGTTATAGTATAGTTTGTTGAATATTGTCACGAAAAAAAGGTGTAGTATGGTATTTCGAAAAGTGTCATGAAAAAAAGACATAGTATAGTATGTCGAAAAATTTGATTAAAAAAAGTAATTGGCAAGTATGTCGAAAAATTTCATGAAAAAATGTCAGTGTACTATGTTGTAAAAAATCATGAAAAAAAGTGTCGAAAAATGTCATGAAAAAGTCATAGTATAGTATGTCGTAAAATTTCATGAAAAAAAGTCATAGTATAGTATGTCGAAAAATTTGATTAAAAAAAGTAATTGGTGAGTATGTCGAAAAATTTCATGAAAAAAGTCATAGTATAGTATGATGAAAAATTTCACAAAAAAATGTCAGTGTACTTTGTCGTAAAAAATCATGAAAAAAAGTGTCGAAAAATTTCATGAAAAAACGTCAAGGTATAATATGTTGAAAAATTTCATGAAAAAGTCATAGTATAGTATGTCGAAAAAAAGTCATAGTATATTATGTCGAAAAAAAACATAATATAGTTTTTAGAAAAAAAGTCATAGTATACT
>CAKAOI010052580.1:33499-48529 GCA_916701655.1 Sebastiscus albofasciatus
TCAGAGTATGCAATAATAAAGTCTAGTTAATAAAGTATGATGAAAAATGTTATGACGAAAAATCATAGTAAAGTATGTCAAAAATTTAATGAAAAAAAAGTTATAGTATAGTTTGTTGAATATTGTCACGAAAAAAAGGTGTAGTATGGTATTTCGAAAAGTGTCATGAAAAAAAGACATAGTATAGTATGTCGAAAAATTTGATTAAAAAAAGTAATTGGAGAGTATGTCGAAAGATTTCATGAAAAAAAGTCATAGTATACTATGTCGAAAAAAATCATGAAAAAAAGTCATAGTATACTATGTCGAAAAAAATCATGAAAAAAAGTCATAGTATACTATGTCGAAAAAAATCATGAAAAAAAGCGTTGAAAAATGTTATAGTATAGTTTGTCAAAAAAAAGTCATGGTAAAGTATGACAGAAAAAAAGTCAAAGTATACTATGTCAAAAAGAATCATGAAAAAGTGTCGAAAAATTTCATGAAAAAAAGTCATACTATACTATGTCGAAAAAAGTGTTGAAAAATTTCATGAAAAAATTTCATAGTATAGTATGACGAAAAATTTCACGAAAAAAAGTCGTAGTTGACTATGTCGAAAAAAATCATGAAAAGTGTCGAAAAATTTCACGAAAAAAAGTCATAGTATAGTGTGTCAAAAAATTTGATTAAAAAAAGTAATTGGCGAGTATGTCGAAAAATTTCATGAAAAAAGTCATAGTATAGTATGATGAAAAATTTCACAAAAAAATGTCAGTGTACTTTGTCGTAAAAAATCATGAAAAAAAGTGTCGAAAAATTTCATGAAAAAACGTCAAGGTATAATATGTTGAAAAATTTCATGAAAAAGTCATAGTATAGTATGTCGAAAAAAAGTCATAGTATATTATGTCGAAAAAAAACATAATATAGTTTTTAGAAAAAAAGTCATAGTATACTATGTCGGGGAAAAAAGTCATACGATAGTTTGTCGAAAAAAAAGTTAAAAAGTAATTTTATTGTATGTAAAAAAACAAGTAATAGTATAGCATGTCAAAAAAAGTATAGTATGTTGAAAAAAAGTCATTGTAGGGCATGTTGGAAAAAAAAGTAATTCTATAGTTTGTCGGAAAAAATGTCGTCATATAATATGTCGTAAAAAAAGTCATAGTATAATATGTTGAAAAAAAAATCATAGTATATTATGTCGAAAAAAAAGTCGTAGTATAGTATGTTACCTTTGTAAAGTCCAAAATAATGAGTGTGTGGTTCATTTAGTTCTCTAACTTCCTCTCTAGGTGTGGCGACCCTCTGTCTGGTGCCCCGACCCTGACCCAAGCCCGCCACAGAGCCCACCTGCAGCAGTGTTTTGCGGCCCTGGCTCAGTACCAACGGTATCGCGACGTCGACCTCGCTCTGGCAGCCGAGGGTGTCCGGTTGGCTCTCACGAGTCTGGGCCGGATCACTGGACGTGTCGGGGCAGAGGAGATCCTAGATATCATCTTCAAAGACTTCTGTATTGGAAAATAGTCAGATGAGTATCAGCAAAAACATGAAATGCGTGTAATATTAGTCTACTCAGAGAGCAAGGCTGCATTCTTGTTTGGTCCCAGACTATCAGTAAAGAAAACGAGATGAAAAGGGCACCGCCTCGGCATTAGGCCAGGTTTCGAGGCACAGCAACAGTAAAACGAATAAAATTCATGTTCTTGGCTGCAGGGTCACTCTACTCCCAAGACACAGAAATCTTTGTTTTCTGATTATGCCCTTCAATAGACTGAAATAGTTTTAACTTGATGACAGGTGCCTCGGAGGCCCCGTGTGCAGCACAAGTGTTTGGCAAGTCTTGAGTCGTAATTTAAAAATAGCTTCTGAAAGCCTTTGATAGGTGAACATTGGGCTCTTGGGTCGCAACATAACAGCTCATTTAAGATAAATTCAGCTGCAGATCTCTGGAAGGTCACAGACTCAAAGTTTGGATGTTTACTTGTTCTGCAGGACAATGATTTCATTTTATTACTTTAGATGTACTGTTGCATATCATGTACGCAATTATGTGTCTTCAATGAATGTATGCATTAGATACAGGCTGATTTTATTTTTTTTTTTGCTGTGATTTCACTTTGCTAGGTGTAATACATATTTTAAATTAATTCAGACTTTGATTCTCACAAATCGTCCTTTCGGTCACATGAGCTTGGCACGGGTTACCATGGTTACACATCTCCAACCGTCAAGGGGGCTCTCAGGGAAGTGACAACGTGAATTACTGCTCCGGGCGTCCAAAAAGATACATACTGCTGTTTATTCACACAACAGTATGTTGAACGATAGTACACACATTGAGTATGTAGTGCATAGCATGCAATTTCAGACAAAGACGTAATAATTAAACTTTCATGGTGTCACATACGACATTATGCGCTTCACGTATTCATAACACCCTCATCACATGACATAAGTATTACGGTACCTGTTCTTACAAAGATTGAATTGGTGAGGTCTATTTTCAACACAGTAGCTGCCATCACATTGAGTACAAGTACGCATAGGCTCTGATTTATGCCAATGTAAACTACATTATAAGTCCATCTCCGGCCATGAAGCTCATAATATACATACAGTACAGTATGCAGAGAAAGTCAAGAGTGACCCAGCTCCCGTCTCTGCTCTGTGGGAAAGGAACGTTTTTGGAGGCGATGCTCTTTGTACCCTTTGTTCCCTTGTCAATCTGGCCTCGATCAAATATTTATGTTTCCTTGTTGAACTCCTCACCCTTCTTCCCCAGTTGGTTTCTTCTCTCCCAGTCTCTGACGACATTTGCCCTGCTGTACACCAGCTTAACTGCCCGTCTCACTGCCGTTTTGTCTCTGCTATCTGACCTTTCCTCTTTCCGCACTGCTCTGTCAGCCCTTTTTGTCCTCTTTCATGTTCACCCTGATTAATTACCACCCGGGTGGGAGTTTAAGCTAAAAGCGGGACTTGCTGTCGTACAAATTAGTGGTAGTAAATTTTGCAGCCTGGTTCGTCTGTGAAGTTGTTTATAAACCACAACTGTGAAAATGCGTTCGGTGGAGCTAGAGAAAAGGCCAGAGGATCATCAAAGTCAGTAGGTTTCATCCTCCAGAGAAAATGGATTTCATGGCAATCCATCTAATAGTTGTTGGGATATTTCAGTCTGGACCAAAGTGGTGAAAAGACAGACCACAGACAAAAGTAAAAATTGCAGTGAAGTGAGAGATGTGAATAAATACGACCAGACCTAATTTAATCAAATCCATTAAATATTAATAGTTTATCATAGTTATTTTTCGAGGGGTCCCTTTTAAGTTAATTAATTAATACAAAACTTTAAAGATATGAGATATACATCGTTCCGCTCATTTGTTTTACATTTAGAACGTGACTCAACAAACGTTCGTGTCATGATTAGGTTCACAGCTGACTATTGACTAATGAGCGGTACTTTTAGCTTTCTGTCTGTCGGTTTCCTGTAGTTATGATTAATGGCTGTCCTGAGACAGTAGCCAGGTCCAGTACAGTCCACCCTGTACCCATTTGACTAAAAGTCGGGGTGTGTGTGTGTTCAGGTCTATACATGGGATAGAAAACACTTCATGTTAAACAAAGGATTTCCTGAGGGCAGGAGGCAGACTGACTCACCTGTAACACTCACATCCATCAGTGCAGCCCGCCTGGAAGTTTACCCTCATGGGGTTTCTTCTGCATCATACAAGGAAACTCAGATATTTGTTATGTTTCAATGCTCATGTAATATTCCCATGTACAATGCAAGCTTACCATAAAGACCAAACTCGTAGTTCTCAGGAATTACAAGATGCAATACGAGTAAGAAAATACAGTAAAGTTATTAAAGTTAAAGTGAACTATAACTCTTGCACACTAATTGCTGCAGTCTTCATGAAAACTTTTTTTTAAACGCCACAAATTTGTGAACAGTTCCCTTCTGTTTTTGGTTATGATTCATCAAGGCATAACAAACATATAAATACCTCTGAATTTCACAGTGTAGGAAATTAAACATTCAAATGAGTTGATGGAGAACAATGTGTGTAAAACGTCATATGTATATACACATATACAATAATCATAAAACAGTTCAAAGGAAACATGGCTGGTTTCCGGCTACAGCACTATATGTGCTCATGAAAGGAAAAGGAAGTAGTAAAGTTTGAGAACAGTTCATATAACAGTTACTGTACTGACCTCGTAAAATGCACCATAAAAATGGCAATAATGGACTTATAGTTTTACTTTTAGTCGTGATAACTAGTGCTCCGTTTTCCAATGCCACATTTTTTTCCTTCTCCTTCCTTCTATCTGACAGTTTGTAGGACTGCTAACAACTCTGTAGATGTGATGATGTGTTTATGACGTGGTCGGTGTATGAATTGTCATCCGGGCTTCGGTAGAAATTCAAACATTTGTGAATCACTAGGAAACAATGAATGTCGCTATATTTAGTATTCTGTTTATAGCAGACAAGGGCGCAGCTGTTGGCCAAAGTCCCGTCTGAGTCTTTGTTGAATTTTGAATGACAGAGATGAACGAGGACAATACAGTTCAGGAGTGAGTCAGTTTTTTGGTTTATTTAATTTTAATTACTACAGAATTCACAGTGAGTGACACACAATAGAAAATATTTACACCAGTGTCATGGAAATTTGTACATTTACCTTGGAAGATACCAAGGCTTTTCACAGCAGATGTTTAAACTCAAACACAAGTAAAACACAAATGAATCTTCTACTCCACGTAGAGCTAAACAAAGCATGCACAGACAGTAAATATGTCATTAATAGAGTGCTGCAGGGATGACGTATTTTTGTGGGCTAACCCAGATGTTAGAATCGCACAGGTTTCCTTGAAAAAAAGCCGATAGGATTCTTCCATTGGGTTTTAGATTATTGCACAAAATAAGCTCCGCGGCAAATAACACGTTTATGATACTTCAGCCTTTTGTTCCGTAAAATAATCTTCACAAATTAACACCACTTTTATGATTTTTGAAGTGTGAATGCAATCTGCAGAAGTAAAAAGCTAACGTTATAGACATCTGACTAAGAACCCATTCAAAAAAAACCATTAACTTCCAGACGAGGGAGCCGGATGTGCTGAAATGCTAACTCATTTCTGTGTTTTAGGACTCATTCCTGCAGCACTCTATATGGACTCAGATGTATTTACAGGTTGTGTTGAATCAGGAATAAATACATGACCATTGAAAATTCTTTAAAGGCAAAATGTTGATCACTGTGGCGCACCCCTTGTGCCTTCAGTTCTTACCAGTTCATTTCATCTCACCTGCAAAACAAAACATTGATAATCATAATTAAATATCAATGACAGCAATGAGGTGATCAGTGTCTTAAAATCTGAATACTGGAATGAATGTTGAAGCCGTTTACAGAATGAAATACTTTAAGAAGAGACAAATATGACATTGGAGGAGGAACATGGATGCACACAAGCATTGAGGAAGTGAGCTAAAGCTCTGGGTGCTGATTAGATATGTATTGCGATTTGATATTACCATTTATTACAATTTTTGTTAACTTTTAACACCATAACTTACAAATTTGTTCCTGCAATCCAAAAATCAAAGAATAAAGACATTTCCCTCACTAATTAGTGTTATTTTCTTTTTAATTTATAAGGGACATGTAATGTTTAATACTTCTGGTGAATATAATCCAATCAATCTTATTTCTATAAATGTATTTTGTATACAGTTCCCTTTGTTAACACCTTATTTTGAAAACCGGACGCAGTCACCCGTATATACTTCCTCTAACTTCGCCTAGTCCGTCGTTAGCTCCGTTCTCTTTATACATCCATGGTCGGCTCGATCGCGGCCGTTTGAATGTGACGGCCGGCTTGACCGCATGTCACGGCAATAGGATAACGTTTTCTGTCATGACAGAGTTAGCGTGCAGCTTTAGTTACGATGTCTAGCTGTGATTTTCCTGCACTGTGTGAAACCCAAAGTGTTTCCATACGTTACTGTATGTGTAGTGTTTACCACTTTGGATTTAAAATATGAGGGTGCAGGTCGTATCCACGTGTACTCCCCGCTGTTTTCTACTTTCTCATTTCAGCTCGCTGCGGTTTGTTTTGGTTGACAGATACGGAACGGATATGACGTCACATTACTCTGACTACTACAATAAAAGCAATAACTTCCTTCTACCTCCGTATAGACTCAAATGAAACAATAATATCGATTCTGGCATTAATAAATTCATTTCAAATTCGTAAAAAAATAAATAAATCGCGACACATAGAATTGATTTTTCGTCCCACCCCTTCTTAATATAAACAGTATAATCTAGTAATCTGATTTAATCCAGTATAAAGTTTACCGTTGGAGTTTTGCTGATGACAGGTGCTCCGATAGAGGCCTGTTGGCTGCCAGCTTTAGGAACATTGGCCTGGAAAACAAATAAGATTATGTCTGTATTATTTAACATCACACACAGAGACCACACATGTGCAGCTTTCTCTTACTGTGCATGGACAGCTACACCGCACACTAATAACTGTGGGATTTGAAATGGGGCGTTTTGTGAATTTATGACTCCTTAAAAAATGTTTTTCCGTTGTTATCTTGCCTGTCCATCCTTCCTGCTGCCCTCAGATTCCTCTTTTCTGCTGAGTCTACACGCACCACCTTACCTCTGCACTGCTGTTCATATCAGTGGAGTAAATCTTATTTAGATAAATACACTCAGAAAGCCAAATACAAGACATTTAGCCAGATGGCCTTTCAAAAGCAGCTTAGATTGATGCTTTACATGAGCACAAAAATGATTATCTGTCCTGAACGAATGACGATTTGAAATCATTTGTGGGCGCTGCCTTCCCTAATTTCCTTTCATACGTCTGTACAGAGCTCAAGGCTGGTATTTATTTTACCTTGAAATTGTGCTGAGCCTCCAGCATTCGCTGGAGGGTCTTAAGCTCTCGGTCTCTCAGGGCCAAACTGTCTTCCTGCAGCTTCTTCTGTTCTCTCAGCCGGTTCTGCTCAATCAGTAATTTCTCCACCTTAACAAAACATGCATGTGTTATTTTGAATGGAAAACAATGTTTAAAACAATGTTCCTTTTACACTCTCATGCTACTGTAAGTTCTTGTTAAAACAGATAAAACAGGAGTAGATTATCATACAATGGCAGTCTGAGTTTTATAAACATACTGAGGAAATCAGCTTGTTCCATGGATCCCCTCGGTTCCCATTTCCCTCCTACACACAAAGTTATTCTACCTGGTCATCGTGGGTCTTCTGCTTGAGCTGTAGCTGCTTGGCGGCCTCGGCGACCGTCTCACCACGAACGCGTTCACACTGCTGCCGGTCAGAAGTCAAATGTAAGTTTTGCACCTCCAGACGACTGGACTTGGCTTGGATCTCGGCCACCTGGAAGAAAAACAGCATTTTATTTATTTATTTATTTAGTAAATGTGATAGACTCATCTGATGCAGTGTTTTTCTTTAAACTGTAATGCTTGGGAGAGTCACTCCTATACAATGGGCTGTGGTTGAAGAATGCATCATACTCGACTGTACCAAATTTGTTTCCAGATGATGCCTTTACATAATTGTACATGTTTTTGTTTACCATGAGTCTATTTCTATCCATCAATGTGTTTCTTGATGTACATTTTCCTCAACGTCACAGTGGAGAACATGAATGAAACCTACACTGAATGTCTCCCCGAGGGACACAGCACATAGGTTCATGTTGCTCTAGCTCAGCCTCTGAGGGGCCTGTGATGCTAATGAGCACTAATTGTGTTCCACCCATAGAAATACAATGAGAATAGAATGGATATTGAACTGTTTGCCTTGGCCAACACTGTGCATTGACCATAGAAATAGAATAAGTTTGCCCGCTGTAACGGTCACAGTTCTTTGCAATGGCAACGGTACACATAAAATGCCGCTGCTCTGACCATCCTGCTATGTTGATTTGAATGGGAATGTCCGTTCTACTCTCATTCTACTTCTATGGGCATAATACTATGAATTTTTCATGGCATACACGACATTTATACCACATAATACAATCATTTTTTTTGGCAGACTATGCTATGATTTTTATTACATACTATGATTTTTTATGGCACATTATACTTTGACTTTTTTTTTTACTTTTTATGACATACAGTACTATGGCTTTTTATTGCATACAATACTATGACTTTGACATACTATAACCTTTTTATGACATACTATACTGTGACTTTTTTATGACATACTATATTATGACTTTTATGGCATGCTATTCTATAATTTTTTCATGACATATTATGACTTTTTGACTTTTTTTGATTGACACCGTCGGAGGGGTATTAATTTAACTATATGTTTATTATTGAGGTTGTAGTTTCCAGTGGTGTTAAACTGGACTACATTGTACTGAGAAGTGTTTCTAATGTTTTGCCCACCACTTTTGCTAACATTAAAATACCTACATAACCGGACTCATAAGGTGCTCAGTGTTTTTCCCTGTTTTATATCATTGTAAACTGAGTATATTTGGGTTTTGGACTGTTGGTCTGACAAGATGATGATAAAAGATGTCACCAAGCACTCTGGGTAAATGTGATTGGCATTCTCAACAATTAATCAAGAAATTGAGAAAATAATTAGCTTATTTATTGACAATAAAAATAATCTTTAGAGTTGAAACAGTTCTTAATGATAAATTGGTCTTACAGTCATGAATTTTCTGTTGCCATTGTCGAGTTTTATAGTAATTTAATTATATCATGTTTTGTATATATTCTTTCTTGAGTTTTGTGTATTTGTATAAAGAACAACTAGGGATGGGCTATAAATGCTGTGGTGTGTAACGTTGGTCCATGTTAAATACTATCTCTATAAAAACAATCATAGAATAGAATAAAATTGGTTTAGAATTTTGTGGGAAAATGATAATAAAAACATGTGAAAAGTTTACAATTACCACCTTTCTGACAAAGAAGGAGACAGAAGTGTTATTAATTAGTTTATGGAGAGGTGATGCTTTTTTACCCCTCAGTGAATGTTGTATCTGAATAAAATATTGCTCTTAAGAGTAAGAGTAAGTATGTTTTGACCGTCCTGCACTGTGCTCCTGCATCAGCAGAGACAAACGCTTTACCTCTGCTTTGACCCCGAGTTCATCACAGAGGACGTCTGTCTCTTTAGCTGTAGATTTATTATGAATGATGCAGCGGATACACTTCCTCCCTTGAGAAACTGGTTTCCCATTCAATTTGTTCTTTGGAATATTTCATCAGAGTTTAGAGGAAGGTTGGCAAGAAAGGAGTACAAATTTAAGGTACTTTATTTGAGTAATTCAATTTTATGCTACTTTATTCTTCTACTCTACTACATTTGAGAGGGAATTATTGTACTTTTTACTCCACTACATTTATTCGGCATCTTAAGTTACAAGTTACTTTTCAGATTAAGATTTTTTCATAAAAAATCATAATGTGAATATCTGTATGTTTCTGTGTTGTGCTGGCTGTGAAAACAAATCTCCCTCTGGGCCAATACATCTAAATATATCTTTCTAATAGTTCTGTACTTTTACCTAAGTAGGATTTTAAATGCAGGGCTTGTAGAGGATCTGAGTACGTCTTCCACCACTGCATATAAGCTTATCTGTTGGTATATTCTAGTTCCTATTAATATAAGAACAAAGTCATTTTATTGTTTCTGTCATTTTAAAATAATAACATGAAATTAACACACTTAGAATAAAAAACTATGCTGCACACACCTTGTTGCCCACGTTGTGTAAGTACAGCTGGAACTTATTCTCCACGTCTCTGGACAGGTTGGTGCAGCTGTTTCTGATCTTCTCCATCTGCTCCTGCTGGCTGACGCAGGTGAGGTGAAAGGTCAGCTGGTTGGGAAACAGGTTGTTGATCTTGTTCAGGAAATCTCTGGTCACCGTTTGGATCCCGTCCAAAGACTGAGCAAAGTCCTCTTTGCACTTCCTGGTTTAAAAAATCAAATCAAAACCTTTAACGTGTTTAATCTTAACAGTTTCAGTTACACACAGGGAACAGGCGGAGAAACGGGCAGTACCTGGTGTAGGTGGTGAGCTGCTCCTTCAGCATGGTGTTCTCCCTGCGCTGGGCGATAGCATCCTGGTGGTGTGTGTCTCGGTCTTTCAGGGCATTGTCTCTGTCCTGGCTCAGGAACTGAACCATCTGGGTGAAGTTTGCCTCGATGAGGTTTATCATAGCTTTCTGTTGAGCGTTGAGGGTCTGCAAAGTCTTCATTTCACCTGAAGAGTTCAGCGGATCACAGGAAAACTTAAATATACAGTTATACTTCTAGTAACACTGACATGTTCTGTGTTTATTCATATTCTGGTACCATTTTCCAAGTCACCTTTTACTAAGTAACTGTTAATGTTTAGAAAATAATTTAGTAAGGTGTTATAGATCAGTTATTAACCATTAATAAGAAGAGTTTTTGGGTTGCCACGATGGGAAAAAAATCTGTGAGTCCACTGGTATAAATGTTAAAGAGATGAGTATGAGGGTAACAAACTATCAACTAAACCATCATTTAAATACCAGCCAGAGAGATTTTTCATAACCCAAAAGTTATTGTTGTAACTGATCTATAAAGCATTAGCAAATTATTAATTAACCATTAATTAAAATGTATAAACCCTGTATTAAGGGTACCTTATTAGAAAGTGGTACCAATATTATTTTTATTTAACTGTATTCAAAAAGTATTTGCTTTACTTGCAACCATCTTGTCTTATCTTAACCACATAGACTTTAATTTTACTTTACATATGTACAGTATATTATAGTATATTATTATTTTACTCATACATTTATCATTGTCAGAAATTTCTGACGCAGAGGATGTTCAGCAACAGTATTCTTTTCACAATATTAGAGCATTAGACTAAATTTCCCAAAAAGTATACAGTATAGTATAGTATAGTATAGTATAGCATAGTATAGTATAGTATAGTATAGTATAGTATAGCATAGCATAGTATAGTATAGCATAGCATAGTATAGTATAGTATAGTATAGCATAGCATAGTATAGTATAGTATAGTATAGTATAGCATAGTATAGTATAGTATAGTAGTGGAGTGCATACCACTGGTAGTGACCACAAGAGGGGTCTGGATGGGAGGAGTGGGACGACGTGTCATCATGCTCATTATTCTCTCAGAGTTAGCCTAGAAATGGAAAACAAATATAAATGTATTTACAGGATGATTAATTATTTGTGGGTTTTATTTTATTAACATGGTGACCAATAGTGGTGGAACGTAAGTCAGTATATTTACTCAATCACTGTACAAATCTGAGGTACTTGTACTCTATTACAATTATCTGACTGCTTTAGTTACTACCTACCTTACAAATGAAAATTTTACATACAAAACATATGAAGAGCTTATAAAGTGTGATGCTTTGTTACAGATTAAACTATCCAACAGTTTATACAATTAGAGCTGAAACGATTAGTTGATTAATCGATTAGCCGAATGACAGAAAATCAATCAAGAAACAATTTTTAATTTTTCTCAAAATAATGCCAAACTTTCCACGGTTCCAGCGTCTCTAATGTTAGTGTTTGCTGCTTTTTCCTTGTAATTATAATAATAAATTATGTTTTTTGTTTGTCTTATAGTTGGAAAAAACAAGCAGTGTGAAGGTAATTCTGATTTCCATTTCAATTTTTACAAGCCAAACATTGAATCAATAGATTACTGAGAAAATAATCTGAAGATGAATCAATAATAAAAACAATCATTAGTTGCACCTCAACCAACTCTGACAGTAAAATCCTGCTTTTACATTAATTAAGTAATAATAATCTAAAAATATAACACTGTATATAATAGTATAAGCGTCACATTTTGCATTGAGTACTTTTACTTTTGATACTTTAAGTACATTTTCCTGATTATACTTAAATACTTACTTTTATTTTTACAGAGTGGTATTAGTACTTTAACTTAAGTAAAGGATCTGAATACTTCTTCCACCACTAATCACCAATAGGAAAATTAGAACAACTTACTTTACTAACTTACTCTTAACCTTCATTTGTTCTTGTTGTAGAGATTTTTTTGTGTTAAAAATGACTTAACAGCTGCATGAAATCACCTGCTTCTCTTAGCATAACATCAATCAAGTCATCTACTTACCAATTTATTTTTCAGTGTGTATTCTGTGTTGTTGGCTTCAGTCTTCAGCTTCGCCAGCTCCGTCTCCAGAGCAGCTTTCTCAGCTGTGCGAGCTCCCAGCTGAGTTCCCAGCTCGCCTTTTTCCTTCCTCAGCTGGATGTTGTTCTCACTCAGCCTGTTGAAGTTCAGCTCCAGCTCCTTCAGAACAACAATCAGATCACTCAGCATCATCATCATCACAGCTCTGAACATATTATATACATACATAACATTTGTAAGAAACATAACAGCTGAGTTTCATCAAAAGCTGTTGCAGAAATAATGCCATCTGATTCTTAAAGCCTCATTAAGTCTCTCAATGGTCCCCTTCTACTAAAAATGTGGTTTGCTTATTGTTACTTCACTTGGAAGGAAAGTAAAGTTCTTATTTTTTGGGTTTTTTATTGCTATAATCCTATGTATTTATATGGTTCTTATTGTAACTTGTACCTCCAACTGCCCCATGTCTTTAATATGTTTCCGGATGTATGGACTGGGAATGCTACAAATGAATTGCCCCCTTGGTGATAAATAAAGTTGTGTGAACTGAACTGAGGAACTATATCAGACACAAATTATTATTATTATTATTATTATTATTATTATTATTATTATTATTATCATTATACAGCATTATAAAGTATTTTTATGTCTTAAAGCATGTTTCACCTTTAATATCTGACAAAATAAACACTTATTATACAAGAAGATATCACTGACCTCGACCCTCTTCTCCTCTGCAGACTTCTCTGGCTGTCCATAGACGAGGAAGAGCACCAGGCTGACGATGATCAGAGACTGGATCAGAGAGGAGAAAAAGAAGAGGATCCTCATGTAGTAGCCACAGCTCTTCCCTCTGGACTTGCGCATGGGCTCCCTGGACTCCAGGCCAAACTTGGTCCGGGAGTAGCTGGAGCTGTACATGACTGCTGGAGGTGAAATGGTGGCAGCTGGTTTTGGAAGATCTAAACAGGAATTATTTTCTCCAAGGTGTCCGTTCTGATGTGGTCTTCTCTCCAGAGCAGGTGACCTCAAGCCTCAAGGTGAAGTCTGTGGAGCAGAAGTGGAAGAAAAACCAGCGGTGAGATGTTTGTTTCTCTGTCGTCTACAGCTCTGTCACACTGTCAGAAACATACAGGCAGAAGTGGCACGTATGGATGGATGTAAACAATGACCCCTAGGTGTGTAAAGGGGCCATGTTTATAAATGCTGCTGGAGGCACACTTCCAGTCCATCCTGGCCCTCCCCTCTCCTCCCCTCTCCTCCCTCATCGACCTCTGTCACAGTTACAGCCTCCAGCGGCACCGCTGACCAAATTCTCACTAATTTTCCCGATGGTTGGGACAAAGGGAGATTAATGTGGCAGGAAGTTTAAATGACACATCTTAAGACACATAAAATACTCTTCTTCTAATCATAAAATCACCTCTACTCATTTAAAAATCCTGAATCTGTGAATATGCAAGTATTTTTTCTTTCAGAAGTTTAACTAATGGACAAAAGGTGTCTTCTACTGTCCTTAAAAGTCCATTCTCAGTGTATGTGCATTAGCGGTGGGTGGATCATTCCCCAAAATACCAATAATACTGATACAAAGTCTTGTTTTGAGTATCAGTACCATCATCATTATGTTCTGGGCTCATGAATACTTGCTTATTATGCTTATGCTCATTATTTCAGAGAATTCACTCAATAAATATTTATTTATCAATAAAAATGGTCTTGTGTTTTAACTTAATGGATATAATCTTGTTTTTTCAAGTCTGTCTTAAAACAATAGTCAGGTGCCCATATCTTCTTTTTCCTCTTCTTATGTATATGTCTACACTGAAACAGGTTTGGCTTGCTGTAATTATTCCTCCTGCTCATATCAGCCATTGAGAAATCCCTTCTTAACACTGTTAAGTGATGGAAATGAATTCGAAACTGCATATAAAGCTAATCTAAGGCTTCAGCAGCCTGACTTAGTCACATCAAGTTATGGTCCTTTTAGCAGGAAATTTCCTCTTTGTGTTTCCGCAGACAGTTTTTCTGCTGAACTGTTGTGGAGGGATAGTAGCAGGAATTTCACACTAAAGACAGTAACTTTGGGAAATAATTAATGCCTTCAGCTAAACTTTAGAAGTACACGTGGTGAAGACTAGCTTTTGTCCCTTGCAACTTACATTGAAATCAAGTTAAGAAGGATCTCTTTACAACCAGTGTGGACAGGAGGGGATGATTACAGCGATAAAAGCTCTATCAATGCACATCTGGACATGAGGCTGTTGTATTAAGATAGACTTGAAAAAAATATGAACCTATATTTTAATGTGCTGCACACGACACATGAAAAAAATAAATACAGTATGACCAAATGGTGAACAGACTGACAGACGTATACTCCAATATATTTTAAAATGTGACTTGTCACCTTATCAGCAAAATGTGCTTTTGCATATTGAATTATTATAACAAGTCGGACTCGTTTCCGGTGAGGGTTGGCCTCCGCCAGGGCTGCGCTTTGTCACCAATCCTGTTTGTGATATTCATGGACAGGATATCGAGGCGTAGTCGGGGGGAGGTGGGTTTGCAGTTCGGTGTGCTGGGGATCTCATCGCTGCTTTTTGCAGACGATGTGGTCCTGTTGGCATCATCGGGCTGCGACCTTCAGCACTCACTGGATCGGTTCGCAGCCGAGTGTGACGCAGTCGGGATGAGGATCAGTACCTCTAAATCTGAGGCCATGGTTCTCAGCAGGAAACCGGTGGATTGCCTACTCCGGGTAGGGAATGAGTCCTTACCCCAAGTGAAGGAGTTTAAGTACCTCGGGGTCTTGTTCACG